>CM014733.1:17785327-17871631 GCA_004329165.1 Spatholobus suberectus
TTTGTGGGGAAATCTTTGTAGAGTTTATTCAGATCATTGTCTGTGTTCATTAGATGTGGTGGCCTAATAATGATAGAGATAGACCTTTTTTCGCTTCAAGCGGCTTGGGCTACCATATGCCTTTGAAGAGGTTGTTAGAAATGCATGGCGTAGAGGCTCTTCCACATTTTCTAAGGCTAGCGACTGTTTAGGAAGATGCTACTCATTTTAATAAGGACACCTTTGGAAATATTTTTAGAAGAAAATATAAAGTCCAAGCAGGCTTAGAAGGGTTCAATTGCTCTTGAGGAGAGGACATTTGAGAGTCTTATCGCCTTGAAAAAGATCTTTATAGAGTATAATGATATCCTTCTCCAAGAGGAATTTTTTGGTTCCAAAAATCTAGGGAGAAGTGGGTTAGATTTAGGGATAGAAACATAAGATTTTTTCATACCCAAACTTCAGTCTGACGAAGCGTAATAAGATTAATGGCATCTTTCTAAAGGATGGTACTTGGAGTATAGATCATTCTATAATTAAACAGGAACTACTAGGTATTTTCGAACCTTTTTACTCATGACTCTTGTGATGCTACTATAAATATTCAGGGTGGTATGCCAAATCAGTTGAGTGAAGAGGCGGTATACTTTATTGGAATCTATTACTAGAGAAGAGGTTAGAAAAGCAATCATGAGTATAAAGACCTTTAAGGCTCAGGTTTGGTGGGTTTCAACCTTGCTTCTATAAAGTATGGCTAATTGTGGGTAATGATGTTTGGAAGCTGGTTTGTGACGCTTTCTCTTCAGGAACTGCTGATCCCAACCTCTCTAGACTTTTTTGGTTTTGATCCCCAAGATAGACCATCCTATTCACCTTAGAGACTTTAGGCCTAGTAGCCTATGTAATGTCGCTTATAAAATGATCTCTAAAGTTTCGGTTGCCCGCCTTCATCCTTATCTTGAAGTTATTATTGGTCCTTTCCAAGGGAGTTTCATCCCTGGTAGAGGCACTATTGATAATGCTATTTTGGCCTACGAGACTTTGCATTTTATCAACATTCTAAGGCAAAGAAGGTTTGCTAGCTATTAAAATTGATTTGGAGAAAGCTTATGACATGGTTTCTTAGCCTTTCCTCTTGAAACTCTGGTTATGTTTGGTGTTCTGCAAAGTTTGATTAATCTTATCATGTTGGGAGTTAAAGGTTCCAAGTTGGCTATTCTTTGGAACGGATCCAAGTTGGAGGACTTCACACCTTCAAGGGGACTTAGACAAAGAGATCCATTATCTCCTTATTTGTTTGTTCTTTGCATGGAGCGATTGGCAGTTGAATTCATGAGTTGACCAACTTGGATGTTTGGGAGCCCTATTTATATTTCTAGAGGTGGCCCGCCTTTATCCCACTTGTTTTTGCAGATGATGTGTTACTTTTTTGTAAGGCTTCTTCTGATTAGGTGAAGATCGTGTCTGACACTTACCGATTTCTGTACTACATTGAGTTTGAAGATAAATTTTGACAAGTCCAAATTTGTTACGTCAAAGATGGTTAACCTAAGCTTAAGGATTCGCTTAGCCATATCCTAATATTCAGTGTTCTAAAGACATTAGCAATACTTGGGGCTTAGAATGCTTATGACGAAGGGAGACTTTAATGCGGTGTTGAGAAAATTCAATCAAGACTTGCTTCCTGGAAAGGAAAATTGTTAAACAAAGCTGGCAGACTTTGTCTAGCTAAATTGTTGTAGCACCATTCTATTTTATCCTATGCAGATTTTTTAGATGCCAAAGCCGTTTGTAACAAAATTGATCAATTATGTATGACTATGTTGTGGGCTAAGGTTGGAGCAACGCGGGCATGGTCCATGGTAAATTGGAACATTATTACTCTTCCTAAGCATTATGTCTCTTTGAGCAAGCTTATTTAGAATTTACTCCACTCACATGACAAGCCGTGGGTTCAAGTCCTTAGGCACAAGTACTTGAGGAACTCAGAGTCCTTTTGGTGAGTCATGGAACTAACTCTTCATATGTTTGGAAAAGTCTTGTGAAGGCTTTGTTGGTTAAGAACTAGATTCAGAGTCAGGCTAGGTGCGAGCCATTCCTCATTTTGGTTCTCTAATTGGTTGGGCCTCAAGCATCTGCGTAACTTCGTTCCTATGTTAATGTCAATTAGATATGGTTGTGTAGCAGATCTATAGCAACAAAATGCTTGGAATATGGGTATGCTTGGACTATTACTACTAGATACCTTAGTGACTTAATCTCTCAACATTAAGATTCCCACAAACAGAGTAGGGCCTGAGTCTTTGGTCTACCTTCATGATTCCTCAGGCCGCTATTCTGTTTCATCAGCATATAACTATTGTTGCCTTCCCTTCCAATGCAACATAACCTCTCTTGGAAGAGAGTATATGGAAATTGCAGTTTCGAAAAAAATGTGTTTGTTCCTTTGGCAAATTGATCACTCAACCCTTCCAACGAATGCCCGTAGATTTCAGTGCAATTTGGCTCTATTAAGTGGTTGTAATCGTTGTTCTTCAACCTATTGAGGACATTTGTCATACTCTTAAGGGTTGTCCTCATTCAAAAGAACTTTGGAGTAGACTGGATGTTCATTCTTGGTATAGCCTAACAGGTTCAAATCATATTGCTTGGCTAAATGCTATTTTGTCCCATAAACGTGTTTTGGACTTTATGGTCATCATGTGGTAGGCTTGGAGGTGGAGGAATTCTTTGGTTTTGGGAAAAGAGTCTTGGTCAATTCATTATGTGATTTGTATGGTGCATCTGACCATGATTGAGATTAATCTTTGGAGTGGTTCCTTGAAGACCACATCACTTTGTGCATAATGGCAACCCCCCGTAGAGCCATTTGTGAAACTTAATGTTGATGGTAGTTGCACCATGACTACCGAATATATGGGTATAGGAGATGTGATTAGAGATTCAAAGAGCAAATGGTTATTTGGATTTGCACATGGGATAGTCCTGGTGATCCTCTTCAAGTAGAATTACACGCTCTGGAGAAAGGCTTGGAGTACTGTTGGGAGAAAGGGGTACCGCAAGATAGTTGTTGAATGATTGTAGGAATATGGTTTCTACTTTTAAGGTCTCTCATGAGCGGTTTATTGATTTGCATATTCACAGGGAACAACTTCATAGAATTCTTGATATTCTTCATCTGCCCTGGCATGTTCAGATTACTAGATTCCTCATAAAGTAAATGTTATTGCTAATAGGTTTGCTTCATGGGGTTGGTGCTAGTACCCTACTTCTACAGCATCATTGGATGATTCCTCCTACGGAAGTTCTCGCAGAGTATTATAATGATGTAGGCAATTTGTTTTAGTTTATTTTGTTTATTTTCCTTTATATACCAAAAAATACACTGAACAAGAAATGGTACTAGGTGAAAAGGCATCTCTAAATAAAGATACAGGCCAGAATATAAAAAGTATCTCAAAAAGTGAAGTGGAATGGGGTGAATCTAATAGCAGTGTACCTTTTACCAAATATAATACATCAAAGGGGGAAAGGGGATACAATCACTCACTCCCTAAGGTTGGCCTATCTAACAAACGACATAATACTCATCACCATCATAGGCAATAAGGTGAAGTTGGAGGTCCATCTTCCTCAAAAGTTGTATCTGTACCACCACGACCCCCACCATGTATAGCAAGCAATAATCACAAGCATTCCCCCACTTTGTGAAATACGAGAAGTATGCCATCCAGTCCTTTATTCCTCCGAAAAGTGTACGTGAATGTCGATTGGGTGTGTGTCATAACAATAGAACCATCAGGAATGTAAGGCAAATCAAAAGGCCTATATAGCAAAATGCAACTAGATCTAGAACTATAGTCCCATCCCTACACTGGTCCGGGAATGATTGGACATAATTCAATGCTGAAAAGGGTCACAAACTCAAGGACTTCGCCATATGCTCCCACGATGACAAGTACCACAATCATCACAATCAAACACCACACATACACAATGACAAGAAAGCAAGGATAAGCTAACTAGAATAAAGGTAAATCATATATTAATATGATTTGTGACTGCATGTATATTACATTAAAGAAATAAAAAAAGGCATAATTTACAGACATGTTATCAAAAATACTTACTTCAATAATTTAACACTTATATCATAGTTCCATAATTTAGACTTTGTAGCATTCACACCAATCCACATCAATACCACAAGGATGATGAATGACATGTTATAATGTAACCATTGATGAAATGAGATACTACTCCATGAGACTTCTAGGGTGAGGGACCATGCGAACTAACCCTTTCATTATGGTAAATATCAACAATCATAACACATGCTCAAAACTATTTGGGGGATATCCAACACTAGTCTATGGAACGATATAGCAATTCTGTCGAGATAGATTTACGTGGATGTTGCTTATCGCGACACAAGATCTGCAAAATCTTAGTCTACAATGCAGGATTCACCTATCTATCTATCCTAAGGGAAACCTCCCTCTCATTAATCCTTCTCACACAAGGTATGAGGCCCTAACTAGACTAGCCAACATACTTAGTGTGTCCTCTTTCAATCAAACCACCCTGTCGCATCGACAATCTTATGCATGAATGCATGCCATGACACTTTATTGTATGATTTATCATTTATGTATTCAGTCAGTAGCATCATCTTTCCATAACACAATATAGATATCATCTCGCTTGTCCTCTGTTGCACATATCATCACATGCCATTCAATGAATTTGATTTACAATATAATTGTCGCTGAATGTAACATCCTAGAGGGTATTACCGTAACTACGTCTAGATTTCTACTAGCGTGAAAACTTTAAAACATAAAAACATAATGCACAAGCTACTCATAAACATAAATAGATTTTATGCAAGAGTAATAGAATAAAATACCATACATCCCTAATACAATTTAACTATTAACCAAAAGTGTTGTACAAACATAAGGGAAATACAAAGTAATAAACTAAAGCTAGCTACGTCCTTCTTGCAGGTGACCCCAAGCTCCATCAGCACATGTGTTCATCTGGTTCCTGAAAAAAGGAAACTTAAAGGAGATGAAACAAAAGTCTCAATGAGTGCTCTAAGGACTCTATGACTGGCTTAGACTCTTCTACCCAAACAACATTTATCACTTATCTCCCTGGCTTTACCCTCACTACGTCTCTAATAAATCTCCATACCTATGATCAGATCTACAACTTTCAATTGTCAATGCCTTCTATTAACTCCCTATTCATTCTCACAACTATTTCACTAATTTATTCTCATCATTATCTTAGGCTTTCATCTTTATTAACACCTTTATCTAAACTTCCTCTAGATGACTAAACATTCTGTTTAGAATCTACCCTTCTTTCCTTGATACTTAGAGTTGTCCACTATGGTCAAACCTACAGCTAGTAACACTCTAGGATACTCTTAACATTCACCTTAACATGTACCATTATATTTCTCTTGCTAAAATCACACTTACCTAATATTTCGGGTAAGAACTTACCTTTCTTCTTTCTTATTCGACTATTAGAACCTTCATAACAGTATTCTAGAGTATAACCTCTCTCATATCCTTAAGATAGCAAAAGAATTTCTAAATAAAACATTTATTCTTACTTAAGGTACAAAACATACTTTACAAGATGTATATGCATGTTATGTTCCTCAATCAAACAGGAAACAATACACATGTGTAACATGATCACATGCCCATAATCTTAAACACTTCATCCATTTATCTCACAAAACACAATACAAGTTGTTAACATATATATATATATATATATATATATATAGTATAGCAATTGGTCATGAATAAGGGCACACAAACTTCACATAATTATAATTGAGCACAATTCAACATATCACACTACAACAGGATGTATATGCATGCCATATTCCTTAATCTCTACTTCATGCACATGTGGCACCAATTCTAACTAAAGAAAGTAATCCAAAACTACATGCACGGCCATAAAAAGTGCCATCAGCGTACTGATGCCTTTGGTTTTCACACTCTCAACTAGAATGATATTCTCTGGTGACTAGTCAAGTTACCCAGCTTTCGAAGTATACCCCAACTCCATGGGATCAACATGAGTCATTAGAGTTTCCATAATAGGTATAATCACCCCAAGGTAAGGTTAAATAACTGCTCAGGGCCTCCACCATCCAAACTCATACATATTTTCTATCAGCACAATTATCTCAAATGTTATGTTGCATGTCTCATACATACAATGCACACAAGTGTCCATCTGGACCATTTATTTACAAATAAGTGAGTCTCATCCTCACCTCTCAAAGGCTATGCCTCTCATAGACAAGATATCACCCGGGCCCATTCTCACCTCTCATAGACTAGGTCACTTGTCATAATGATATCAAGTTGTATCATACATCTCATTTCATATCATCACATGTTAAACTCACACATAATTCATTCAAAAAACATCTTTACATATATGTAACTAAGTAATACACCAATCCATCCTAATTCTATGTCATTGTCCTATTATAACAACTATCCATTTGGTATTTAAGGTTTGCGTATCGTTTCTTAAGTTTTGGGTATTATTTCCTTTGTTTCTTATTACGCATCTATGACCTCCATAGAGTGTCAACACAGTACCTAGAGTTATACTAATCCAATCAAGTTGATCTTTGCCTCATTTGAAAGCTAAGAAAATTACCTACAACTTCTATGTTGACCTCAAAATCTGGTTTGATCGTTTATTATGTCTAAAATTAGGGAAAACTCACTAATTTGATCACATCTTAAGTTATACACATTATTTTTTGAGCGATTCTAATGCCATTAGTTAGCTAATATCCAAGGTTACAATTCTTATGAAGTCCATATAGCCTAATTCGATCATTTTCCTACTCGTTTTTTACTATTAAGCTAAAGAACACTGTCAGGGAGGTAAGTATAGGCATGCTTATTATAAAAGGAGCATGCTTCCTTGTTGACGGTGATTTCAAAACCTATGCACAACCTAAGCACAACCGTGCCTCACCAGACCACGAAATTCACAAAACGGAGACTCGAAAACCAAGCGTGGCCATGCTTATTTGAAGCATGGCCGTGCTTAATTGTTTATAGGTCACAAAACCATGAATTTGCAGGGGAAAAAAACACCTCAATTTCAAAAACCTATGAATCCTAACATGTCTAAATATTAGAAACCTATTTAATTAGCTAAAAACCATTAATTCCACATGATTCAACTCATCTAACTTTTACCCAACATCAACCTATCACACAATTTACATTACATGAGTACCAAGACTATGAACATCAATCGAAACATAAAATCAATCACAAGTCCAATCACTATTATAATCAACTCCAAATTTTGGAGAATTCGCATTCCATTCACAAACAATTCACTCAAAAAACATCATATAATTGGGTTCTAGGGCCGACCCCTCGACCTATAACTATTGTTACACCCATTGCAACTTTCCGGACGCTAACAAGGGCGGGGAGTGATCACCAATGCAAAAGAGATAAGGCACAAACAAGGAGCAGCTCCTAGTAGGCTTCCAAAGGGGGGGGCACACAAATGAATCGAATACACACCGAAATGAGAAGGATCCAGGGGTTGTGTAGGTATGAGACTATACAGTTGAGGATAGCTTAAAGGAATTAATAAGTGCTACCTATACCAACAAGATGCATCTACTTTTTGGTAGTCTATCACTTAAGAACTCCACAATTAAGCATGCTTAACTTGAAGAAAATCTGGGATGGGTGACCTCCTAGGAAGTTTTTCAGAAAGCGTGTGAGTGAGAACAAAACACGTTGAAAAGTCTTATATTGGTTTGTAGGGATAGTCTTCGATCCTGGAAGTGGCCAGGCATTACAAAGTGGTAACAGAGTTGATTATCGGTGTCTTAGAAAGGGCTACCTACGGAGGGTTCTGACCGATGAAGGGTTTAGACCAATGAGGAAGTTGGTGAAGTGTCACCAAGTGAAGTGTCGTAGAGTGTGAGCCACTGAGATGTCGACTCTCAAAGGCAGTGCTATGATACGAACTTTGGTATTATATGGTGTTACACCCATGAGCGGGATAACTCACTCCCTTTTTACGTTTCTAAACATCAACTTAGACTCACCAATCATCCATGACCTCAACAACCATTTAAAAACCCTAAACTTAATAATATAATTAGGATGCAAATATATAGGGGAAACAACACAAATAATAAAGGTAAAGGCTTGGGAAGGACAGGGGAAAGCACTCACTTGGGGAAGACAAGAAAGATAAGCTTTGGGGCTTAGGTCTCTAATCTCCTTCTCTTCCTTCCTTCTCTTCTCTTCTCTTTTCTTCTCCCTTCTATTTCTATTGACTAACCTTAATCTCTCTCTCTTTCTTCCCTCTTATAAAACATGGATCAGTAGGCTTAAGTCCCTTATTGGGGCTTAAATGTTGTTTTGGGTCCTATTATCTCATTCCTATTAATTTCTAGCACTAAGAAATTAATAACAATAATAATCCTAATAATAATAATAATAACAACAACAACAACAACGAAGGTATCCTTTATCAAATAACATAATATCAAAGTCCTAAACAGGGTCTTCTTATAGTTTATTTCTAATACTTAAAATTTGGGCTATTACATTAAACATCCTTCCGAGGAACAACTTGATGCTCCTCTCTTGAAGTACCACTGAAACCGTCATACGTCTCTTTATTCTTTAAGTTCTTTACCACTTGTTTCCATTATATTATTCTTAATTATGCATATATTTCAATTTAATTTTAAAAAAGATTTAGGTTGTACATTACCCTTACCATAGATTATAAATGCTTAACTCTCCTAATTATGGTTTATGAGTAGGGATCTATTCTAAAATAGGAATTGTACAAAAAAAAATCATTAAAATATTTTAATTTAATTAAAATATAGTTTGAAACATTAGTATAAATTTTAATAATAAATTTGAAAGGCATTTCATCAATGATAAAAAGGTGAAGTACAAAACTTTAAAAATTTTCTTCAAAACCTTCTTAAAATCATTTATGTTTATTAGGGAAAAGTGAAAACAGTTTTAAAATAGTAAATGATTTTTAAAATTACAAGTGACTAGTCTATGGAAAGCTTAGGATGTCTATTTCTAGAACAATTTTAGTTTTTCACTTAAAAATCTACAAAAAAAAGGTGACGAAAATAATAAGATAGAAGGGTTAGAAACCTTTTTGTCAAAACATACTTTTTGTTTTTGCATAAAAAGTTTATTAAATGAGGTTAAAAAAATGGGACTTTTTCCTAACTATAGCACTCTAACTAAAGTTTTCAAAATAGTAAAGTACACCTCTCAAATCAAAGTATACAATTTTTGACAATTTTTCTTTCAAGCCAGTTCCACACATAGTCGTTAGTGTCAGACAGTGCAGTAGACTCCATTTTTGGAAAATTTTAAAAATAGCAAATGTTCTCTAAAAATTACATATAATATACCATTTTGAAGCTTGAAATGTCAACTTTTGAAAATGTTGAAGAAACCATAAATAGAATTTTTTGAAAATGAACACAAATCAGGTTTGCCTATTCATGTTTTCAGAAAAAGTGGTCCAACTTGTTTGGTCCATAACGAGTCATTTCTTAAGTTTTTTAAAGTGATTCTTGAGTCTTCCATATCATTTTATTGTCTCCTTTCATTTGCAACTGGTCTCATCTCTAAAACATAACCATAACTCAAAATATCCGCAAAATAGTGAGGCATGTTCACATAAAAACGTCCAGACAACAACCACAACCAATAAGTTCATGTTTTGATCACAATACATCAAGACATATACATTTTTTTGCCAAACCAAAAATATATTATCAAGATAAAACTCCAAAAAAACCTGAAACATCAAAGAACATCACAAACGAGTTAGCTTTCTTGACCACTAAAATAGCCAAAGTCACAAGCAAGCTGAGATATTGAGCCTTTAATGGCTTCTTTCCCAAGCTTGGATCTTTTGGACCATCAATCACCATAGATGAGTTTTGTTTCACGAAAACTATCCAAGGTCAGTAGAAAAACCAATGTATAGAGTATTTAAAGAGAAGGAAATAGAAGAAGAAAGGTAGGAAATGAATAAATGGAAGAAATGGATGAAGAAGGAAGAAGAAAGTTGAAGAAACTTACCAAAGAAAGAGAAACCACCACACCACCACTCTTGGTCTTAGGCAATAAAATGAAAGTGAATGAGTGGAGGGGGGCAGGAGAATGCACTTCCATATAGAGGCTGGTGGGGGAGAGAGAGACTAAGAAAACATATGAGTAATAATGGGGTTTTGAGGGTAAAATAGTAAATGATAAATGGTAAGTGTTTTAGGATAAAAAAATGACGAGGCTTCTCCTAGAAGCTAGAAACCCACGACCAAGAGAGTGAGAGAGAGAGAGAGAGAGAGAAAACTTTGATTTGACTAATGGATATAAACCTGTGTACTTAAATTAACCACCGGTCAACTTACTGGTACAACCAGTCTGCAATAATTTTTCAAATTGGATCCAAAATGAGTTACCGACAAAAATAAGCTCTGAAGATTTGAAAATTAATATGACATATATATTTTGGTCTCTATACTGGTAAAGCTATGATTGTTGCACTGTCAGATAGTACACAAACACTATAGAAATTTTTGTTAGAATATAACGAAATTCTCAAATTTCATGAAATAACGATTGAATATAAATTCTAAATTTTTTACAAAGAGTCATAGAATGAATATTTGAATATTTTTAATATCTCTGGTGACTTTGGTAAAAGATCAAGCTTCTCAGCTTCTTGCCTTATACACTATGCCTCAATTGAAAATGAAACCCGATAAAATTTCACCAGCAATCACAAAACATACAAAATTCATAGAACATCTTTTGAACTTAATTATAATTAAATTCTTGAGTTAACTCGCTATCTGTTAGCTAACCCAATGTATTTATACACTACTAAATCACTTACAGATTGCATTTATGTAAATTTTTTCTATAGAAATTCACATTAAAACAAGCAAATATTTTTAATTATTTATTAACGTGGAAATTTAATTTAATTTTTCTCTTTTAAATTATTCAATCAGTTAATCACAGATTAGTGGGAAAGTAGGTCTTGCAAAATGACTCTTTTAGAAGTTCACCTTTAGTCCATATGTTACCTCAAAGAATTGCAAAATAGCTTTAATGGCCCAAATGTTTTCATAACTTTTTTGACCAATTATGATAGTGACATTAGCAAATTAGAGATGTGAAATAGAGCTACCATTTTCCCCTCATTGAAACCTTTGAATAGGCCATGACTCTTTGAACATGATACTAATGCTCTCTACTAAAATAAGAAACAAAAAAGGAGAAAGTGGGTCTCCTTCTCTTAGCCTTGCTAAATTCTTCTTTTTGCCTACCACTCACTAATACACAAATACTCTCATAATAGATACGAATTCTCTAATCCATGCCCTCTATTTTCTAAAATGAAGTTGGTGGCACCATTGAAAAATCAAAGAGGCTCCATTGATTGAGGACATGAACTTATATCTGGGGAAATTTTGTTTTCTCTCAAACAAGATAAATCTTTGTTGCCATGATGAATCAATCTGGCACATATCAACATCAAAATTCAATGAGAAAGAGGAAGAAGACAAAAAAGGAATCACTTGAGTGAGAAAAAAATGGAGTGAATAATCAATTTAGTCCCTAAAATTGTAATGGTCAGTCAAATTGGTCCCTAAAATCAATAAAATGCTAAAATTGTCCCTGAAATTGTACATTGACAATCAATTTAGTCCCTAAAATTGTAATTGACGATCAAATTAGTCCCTAAAATACATAAAATAGCAAAATGGTTCTTGAAATTGTAAATTATCAATCAATTTAGTCCTTAAAATTATAATTGTTAGTTAAAGTGATCCATAAAATTAAAAGGCTTAATTACATTTTTTTGCCTCCTACCTTTTAAAATTTCATGAATTTTTCCCTTTAAGGTTTTTTTTTTTTTTTGCATTTTAACCCTAAATTATATAAATTTTGCAAATTTTGTCCTACGTTCAAAAATTTGTACATGTTAACCCTAGAAAACGGTAAAAATGTCATATATATAAGATGTGAACTCTTGACCTCTTTGGTCTCTACAACCACCATAATCACTAAGTCATTTAGCTTGTTTAATTTATACATAAAAAATATATTATAATTCCATTTTTGCATTAGTTAATTATACTTTTGGTTCCTCAAGTGTACATTTAAATTTAAAGTATAAAAAATTAAAAGTTAAGATGATAAACTTATTTATTACATACTTTTATTTTAATTATATAAATTTATAAATTATACAAATTTGCTAATTAAATTATATAAAATTATTTAATAGTTAAATTATACAATATCTTATAAATTTCTCTATTAAATATTTTTATTTCATAATAACTGTCCTATAAATAAAAGGGTGGATGATGTATAAATAATTTATGAATAATAAATAATATTATATAATTGAATAAATAAATTTGTATATAAATTTGTATAATTAGAATTAAAATAAAATATTTAATAAATAAATTATCATCTTAACTTTTAATATTTTTTATACAAATATAAATATATACTTAAGGAATCAAAAGTCAAATTAAAAAATGCAATAATGATATGGATAATATGTGTTTTACATATAAACTTAACAAGTTAAAGGTCTTAGTAGCTTTGGTGGTAGTGGAGAAACAAGGGGTAAAGGGTTCAAATCCTATCTCCAACATTTTTATCATTTTTTAAAGACTTAACTACACTTTGTGGGAAAATGCGTGAAATTTTAAAAGTTGCCATATCAACACTATGATCAATGCACAAGAAAAAAAAATTAGGGATATAATTCATGAAATTTTGAAAGTTGGAAACAAAAAGTGCAATTAAGCCTTTTTAATTTTAGGGACAAATTTGATCGATGGTTACATTCAATCACATTGACTCTTATCCCGACAATTATTTGGTAAATTTTAAATTAATTGGTTTATTTATGAATATTTTCTTCTTTATTAAAAATTACAAATAAATTTCTTTTATACAAACTAGATTTCATTTAATTTATTTCACTTAGATAAAATTTGTAAATAATTTAAAACTTGAAATAAAAGTTTTTGTTTATTTGAAACATCCTTACATTATATAATCCATAATGAAATAAATATAAATGACATCATATTCATGTCATACAAAGAACTAAATATACGTCATAACATACATAAAACTAAAAGTACATCACTGCATGAATCATAAAAGTAATACAATCATCCAAAATAAAAACAATAAAGTTTTCTGCCACCATATATACCTAGCCAAAATATCCTAACTACCCTCTATATATACAATCAAAACAAAAAGGGACCTATGTAAGAGTAGTGTATCTACAACTAAAACCTCCCCTAAGGATGTCAACAAAAAGATGAAGTCAGTCACCTATATCAAAAATAAGTCCTCCTATGATCGATCTCGGTCTTCTCTGAGTCAGGATCAATATCAATAGCATAATTAGCACCATTGGCACTTGAGATGGTTACCCATAATCAGAAGAAGATGAAGACAAAGATAAACTGAGCCAATCATTACCTATCCCAATCGGATAGTCTAGGACAAGTGATAACACAGGAGCCTCATAATCTACTGGTAGGTTAGGAACTAACTGATCCTGGTATAGATCGAAGAAATCAAGTATAGGGACAACTTGATCCCTATATCCTCATCCTCAAGAGGTGGTGGCGGTGGTGCATCTTTAGCTCAAACATAACCAAGAAGGGGTAGAGTAGTTAGCATGACAAGTATAGTCAAGGTGGCAATAGGTATATAAATTTTAGGGAAAAGGGATAAAAAGGTAATAGTCAGGAAACCTCTGAACGTATCTAGTGTAGAGTCTTCATCATGAACCCAATCACCTAGTGGACTAAAGTAAAGGAATACATTCATCATAACCGGCATTTGCGCCATCTTCACGTATCATATGTAACGTCCCAAGTTACATGTACTCTTTACCCAATACTCATAAGCATTTATATTCAATTGATTGATTTTTTTATTTTAAAATTCTTTCATTTAAATCTTAAAACAAAGGTAAAAGATATATGTCGCACATTCATATATCATAAATTAGTAAAGAACATACATCACAGGTGTTAATGTGAATACAATCTGTGACACTCATTCACATTGAACATAACCCATGTTTATTTAATTATTTATTTAGTTATTTTGATTTTGATTAAGGAAAGTACGAGAAAATTTTTCGCTTTTTATATCACACGCGATCGTCTTACGAAACTTTTAAAAGTAAGGAAATCGTAAATAAAACAGAATTTGGAAATAGGAGTAAGAGATGAGAAAACAATATATGTCATATAATCAGGATCATATACATCTTAGCTTTTGAAGTACAATATAGCTGAATACATCATAGCGGAATACAATTGAAATCAAAAAAATACAGGGAAATCTCAAAAGTACATAAACAGACACTAGCTACCCACTATCCTAACCAGAGCAGTGTCTAGAGATATACTCCCAACCCCTGTATCAAAGAAGAATCACTGGATGGGGTCTACCAATCCTCGTCTAACTGCGTCTCCTCGGAGTCTGTGTCCTCTCTGTGGTGTGCATGGCCATTAGGCACCTCGCGGGGTACCTCAGGTCTAGAGGAGGAGGAGGAGGAGAGGGTGGACCAATCGTCAGCCACAGAAGAGTCCATAGGGGACTCGGCCAGTACCACCTCCATGGGTGATCCCTCCTCAGGGGGATGTACATCATCCACAAGGTGCTCAGCTGGTAGTGGTGGATACGCCTGTATGTATGGCGCTACAATAGGGACCTCTGCGTCTGCTGGTGGAGCCGGGGGTGGTGGAGGCGCATAGTGAAAATGTGGCGGTGGTGAGAACGATACCAAGATCGGGAAAGTCCAGGTCATAGGAGGCATGAACGCTCCTGGGATAGGGGACATGAACGTGATAGAGACAAAGCCGCGGTGAGTCAAATAGTCTGCCTCCTCGTCGTAACTCCATGTCCCCGCAGCGTCGAAGTCAACGTGTATATTCAGTAGGACAGGGAAGGCCGCCATCTTCAAGTATCAACCCCAATGATCATGCATAAAAGAAAAATACGGAGGAGTGAGGCAATTTGTTCTCAAATTACTTTCACATAGATGGTAGGGTATCCTACTGTCTTATACCGACAAGACACAATTGACCACAAAAGGGGAACCTAGGGTTTGTCTAAGTTGTAACATCTACCCTTGACACTGTATGGATCCATACTCCCAACATGGTCCTTAACAGAACCGGGAAGTGACTGGGAGTACATATACCTCTACTCAACATGGTACAATCCTCATCATCATCAAGGAACAGAGCAACAGCTCAGGACATTCACCGTCCACACAGAGGTATACTCTCGTACCAATCTTGGAATGCTGAGCAGTTGTCGGGGTTGCCAAGCTCGGTCAAGCGAATATCCTGACTTGAGAGCGCTACCTCAGTCATTAGGACCTTCACCACTCGACGCCTTACCCCCAAGACCTCCGCAAGTGGGCCCCTGCCTTTCATTCCTCAGCGTACCAACTGTAACTTCCCATGCGGGGTGCCATGCCCTGGCATGTCCCTCGCATTACACTACTTTATGATTCTACTATTGTCCTTTCTTGACCTTCTCAATGTGAACAAAGGTTTCTCTGGTCTCAGCTCACCTGAGTACCAGCACCGTCTCTCCTCAACATCTCTGCCTCTTAATGCAGAGATTCTTATTGTAGTATAATGTAGAGGGATTCTAAGTATATATTTGAGAAAACAAAACAACGAATAGGACACTAGAAGATTAACATTGATTTGTCTCCATTATCTTAATGCCTAATTTAAAGGTTTAAGCTTACTTAATTAATACTTAGTATATGACTATCCATATGTCTTTATACATCGAATTACTTAACAGTATTAGATGTCACCATCAATCTATGAAATTAATTAGTAGTAATTAATCGTGATTCTAAAAGAATTTAGTAAAACTATTCACTTATTTCATAATTCAAAATAAGACTTTATGTCTTAGTTAAGAAAAAGTCTATTTTAAATTATATAAAAACAAAGAGGGTTTATTCCTAAAAAGGGAATTTTGTTTAACTTTAAACAAAAAGATTCATTTTGAGTCCTAAGTATAGAAAATAAGGGGTTAGTGACTAGAAACATGTTCTTTCATTTTTTGGTTCAAAAACCGGAATTCCAGAGAGTACAGTTTTTAAGTTTGGATTTGAAATTCAATTTGAGTGGGCTAACGATTTTTGTTTGCCACGATCTATATCTTGTTTGAAAGATGTTTTTGTCTAATTTCTAAATCATTAAATATAATCCCAAACAAAATAGATAAAAATAGATAAGAAAATAACAAGGCAGAGAGGTCAGGAGGCCCTTACTGGAGCACCAGTAACACTCCCTTGCTATTTTCGTATCCCTCTTTAATTTTTTGTAAACAAGGAGGTTATTTCCAGAAATTACATTAGAAAAAATTTTCAAAAATCCAAGAACTCCAAAAACTAAGGCCTAGTCGATTTATGATGATTTTTCAAAGCATACCATTGAGAAAGATGTCTCGGGTCAGAAACAGCGCGTATGACTTCGATTATAAAATTTGGTAAAAATAGTAAACGATAACTAAAGTAGGAAAAATATATATCCCATTAAACCTTAGGGAGTATGCTTTATATTCGTTCAATAAAAATCAGTTTAATAGCACTAGAAAGTTCGAAAATAGCTTTTAAGTGAACACTGCCAGTTACCGTTTTCTGAAAAGTAACCCCAACTTTTGAAAAGTGTATCTTCGTCGTTTCTTAACCTTTTTTAATGATTCTTGTGTCCATTTCGAACATAATTTTGTCTAGTTTTTATCAAAAAAACAATCACTTAAATTTATTGAGTTTATCCCGAGTTATCGCAAAACAATGTCGGTTGTTCAGACAGAAATCGAAGTCGGCTCGCTGTAACTTAGGTACTTCTCTACAAAAATCATTTTTTTCACTAAGTTGTGGATCTTTAATGACCAAAATAAAATTTTAGAGTTATTAGGTAGGTCAAAAACTAAAATAATGATCCTTTCTCTTCATTTAAAACCGTGACTTGAAGGGAGATAAAAATGTCAACTTTTAGTGGTCAGCTGAGTTCTGGTTCTATTTTCAAAAGTCCTTGATGTTCTAGGGTCTTTGGTGATGAGTAAAGTTTCATTCTTGTCTTAAGAAAGTGACCATCTTCATGAGTCCCCTTTGGAAGGACTAGATCAAGGTTTCAAAAGTATTTACATGTTATAAAAATCTTCTCTTTTCTGTTTCTTACCAAGTTGAAGGGAGGTTACAATTTTAAGGTTTTGCTTTAGAGGTTTTAGAGTCCTTCAACCAAACTTTGGTCATTTTAGGGTAATGTAGCCATATAAGCCAACATTAAGATGTCAATAACAATTTTAGACAACACTTCCAGCCATGAATAAAAGAGAGCAACAGAAAATAAATAGAACAACTACACAAAAAAAGAACTATAAATAACCACAAGAAGAGAAATAAGAATAGAGTAGTAAAACAACAACATACTAAGGGTTTGAGGGCCAAACCCACCCATAAATCATCTACATGAAGTAATAAATTTAAGAACACCCCACTCCCCCCATGTACCTTAAGTGTTGGTTGGAGGAGAGGAGAAAACAAGGTGCCTTGAAACTCCAAACAAGGTGGTGGTGGTGGATGGTGGCTTCAATGGGAGATGGAAGGAGGAGAGAATGGAGGTTTTTTGTGTAAGCAAGCTTTTAAAAATGGAATTTGGGAGAGAAAGGAGGTGCTGGACGTGCTCCTTGGGCAGAAAAGGGAGGTGAAGAAGCTGTCCCAAGGGCTAGCTTAAATAGAGGAATAGGTGGCTAGAAAAGGGGACAAAAAAGTAACTTTGCTTTTCTCTTTTTCCTTTTTAAGTTTTCTTTTTATGACATGTGGGGAAAAGAGAGGGATGGGTCTGCAGAGTCTTTGATCAATGTGCCATAGGTCTCTGCTTCCCCAGGTCTCTGCGTTTTATTTTCTCTGCAGAGGAATCGACCGGTTCCGATAAAACGTCTTTAAACTTGTAAATTTGGTTTTTATAGCAATTGAATGAATTTTTCTTTGGAATTTGATGAGCACCTTAATTATTGATTGAAAATAATTTCCAAAATTTAAAATTAATTTTTAGTAATTAAATTCGAATTTTTGAGTATTTATTCAATATTTTCGAGTTAAAAATTCATAGAAATTTCATTTTAACTCAAAAAATTCTAAACTTTTATGAAAATTATAAAATTAAATATCTAACCCAAAAATGAACCGAGAATTTTCATTTTGTCTCTTTTACATATTTCACTTATACTAGTTATAGTTCTAGCAGTCAATGGAGGGTAATTTTGTCATTTTCCACATGAATCTCAGAAAATTCCTAGAAAATTTCTAAAATTATATTTTAATATGTATGACATATTTCTCAATTAAAAATGACAATTCATAGTCGTTTAGTCATTTTCCATATGTCAACCCTCAGTATAGAGGAATTAAGACTATCTATTCTTTGGTAATTTCACAGATATTATGAATTAAACATAAGTCTAAAATGAGGGTGTTACACAATCATCCAAAGCAAGAATATACCATGTGCGTACATATACATTCTTAATTAGGTCTTAACTACCCATCGCAGTCTTAAGTCATAGCAGTAACTATATACAAACCCTTAGCTATACTAAATAAAATATAAACGTCTTCCATAACCACATCGAACCTTCCATAGTATCATCCTTGTTATCTATCATTTTCTCTCATGTGTCATGGCCTTTCTTTAGGTCTTTTTCAATCTTGGCTTTCTCATCCTTAATATTTGAGCACTATTAGCAGTAATTTCGTACCATACATATGCACAAATAATTAAAACAAAGTAGAAGGAGCGAGGTGATTTGTTCTAGAAATCTCCTTCACAAAGATAGGTAGGAAGTTTAACCATCAAGCACAGAGATAAAACACAAGTAACCATAAAAAGGGGAACTTAGGGTTTTCCCTAAGTTGTAGTAGTCTACCTAAGAATCTATTTGAATCCATACTCCCCACTGATGAGCAACATTCACATCAAAACTGGGAAGCGATTAGGAGTACATATACCTCTCCATATCATCATGGTACAAATCATCATTATTAATTTCAATGACAAGTAATCTTTCAATTCAGGGCCACAACCCTAAAGTGGAGGTATACTCTCTACCAATCCTAAGATATTAAGCAGTTGTCGAGGTTATCAAGCTAGTTATGTGATTGTCTTAGTTCAAGAGTGCTACCTCGGCAATTAGGATGCTCACCACTTGATACCATACCCCTTAAAACTACGATAATTGTCCCCTACCTTTCATCCTACAGGATATCAAACTATGACTTCCCTTTCATAGGGATTCATGCCCATAACATGACCCTTACATCTTATTTGCTCATCTAACGGCAATTCATCACAACTCTACTTATCTCTTAGTAAAGATATCTCTAGTCTCAATGTCTGAGTACCACTACAACAATCACCATTATTTCTACTTCATCATACAGAGACACACTTTCATCAATTCAGCAATAATCAATTACTTCATTACAATTAGAAATTTTATAAACCAACCACTAATTCATAAACCTTTAAATATTTATAGAAAACAAGTTTTCACTTAAGGAACTCATCAAGGTTGAATTGCTTAAAGATTTAAAAAGCAAAAATTTCTAATTAAAATCTTTAAAATTTAGGAAATAGCTAAAATCATCATTTTAATACAAAATAGAATTTAATTAACAAATTTTAACACAAAATGGTCGTGGGTAAAATTCAGAGAAAAATAAGAAAAAAAAATTTACACTTCCCAAATTTCTTATCTTCCAAATTAATGAATTTATTTAATTCAAAATAATATTATTTCCTTGAAATCTCTCCATCGATACAAAAATTTTAGTGAAAGAAGTTGAAAACTTTGTTTAAAATAGTAAGTTGAATTTCTTTCTTTTTCCAAATTTAGTGGCTCGGTTTAATCCTCAAGTTTGAAAAGCTAAACGATTTTTACAAAATGTGATTCATAGCTTGTTGAAAACATAATTTTGTCTATTTTCTAAACCAACTAGGATCACATTGAACAAAAAAACTACAAAAAATTACAAAAATAACAAGCTAGTAAGGTCAGACTGAACTACGAAATGACTAGGAAAAATGATTCTAGTTTTTCCTAGTCATCTTAGAACATTTAGTAGCAAAGTGAATTTTTTTTTCAAAAGTACATTCAATAAGCTTTCCAAATTGACTAATATCATCAAAAACAAAGCTTTATACAATTTAAAGTGATTTTGGAAAGATGGAAGCTCCAAAAAATGTTTTCTACCAGAATTAGTGCATAACAATCAAATTTCAAAATTTGGAAAAAAAAAAAAAGTAAACGGTCATAAAAATAAGCATACCATATATCACCAGAAAACCTAGGAAATGTAGTTCTTAATCATTCTAAGAGTTTCACCAAATAACCAACTAAAATTTTCAGAATCACAAATAACACTCACTACCAGATTTGCGTTTTTAGACAACTAATTAAATTTTCAACAATCACAACTTTTTCATTTCTTAAATTTTTTTTCATGTGACTCTTGAGCTTGTTATGAAGCATATTGAGTCTAGTTTCATACAAAAAAACAAGTACTCAAAAATAATAACTACAACCCAAGTTACAAGCAAAACAATCATGGATGTCCGATCTAAAATTCTAGGCAACAATATAACCACAACTATACGCTTTACATAATTAAAACACCAAAGATGATAGGTAGGTTTTGGGGGCCAAAACGTCATCCTACTATCTTTTTGAAAGAGAAAGGATCAAGAACCGCATCCCTTCTCCCCTATAACTCTTGTTCTATAGAGAAGATAGAGTAGAGATGAAGAGGAAATGATGTATTTGAGTTTGCTTCTTGGTGGGTTATGGTGGGTACTGTATGGGAGTGAGTTTTTGGTGTAGAAAAAAAATTGAAAATGGAGGTGGAGAGTTCCTTAACTCTCTCAACCAAACTAGCAAGGTGAGGAGAAGTTTGTGAAAAAAGGGGTTTATATAGAATTAGTAAAAGGGTGTTGATAAATTGCTGTGTGCATTTCAAATTATTCCCTGAAAGTATAGAGCTTAGTGACGTGCAACTCTGGTCTCCTTCTCTTTGTGTTGTATTCGATTTTTATTTGTTAAAATTAAACGATAGCGATAAATTTTATTTTACTAATTTAATTGATTTTTATACTAAACTAATCCAACTTTCCTTGAAACTTAACAGACACATAAAATCAAGGTCCTAGATGATTTCTATAAATTAAAATATTTTTATATATTTTTCTCCTAATTTTAATTAATTAAATTGTATTTTTCAATGAAAAATCACTTATTAAATCTACTTTAATTTAAATAAATCCAAAAATGATTAAATAATTGTAAAAATAAATTCCTCACATGAAAATATTCCTAAAATAATTTGCTCACTATTTTTAAACATCAAGCAAATAGAAGTTTGGCTTTGTAATCAATTAAAGACATTTTGGTCATTTTGCATAGGAATTTTAGAAAATTCTCAAAAAATTTCTAAAATTATATTTTAATATATATGATATGTTTCCAAGCTCAAAATGACTTTTTATCATGTTTTGAACATATTTCAGATGTCAACCCTTTATACCGAAAAATTGATACACGATCGTCATTTTTCATTTTTTCAAACCCCGGCTCTGAAAATTATTAAAAATTACTACCAAATAATTCTTGAAATTTTGAATGAAACCATGGAGATCAAAATTTTGAGATTCCCACCGGATTGTTCAAAGGCAAAAATCAAAAGAAAATAGAAAAATAGTTATAACGGAAAGTACAAGTGTTACAATACTCCCCACCTTTTAGGAATTTCGTTCCTAAAATTCAATAGTCTTGTAAGGAATTAAGAATATAACTTTTTCATTTTAGTAAATTCAATTTGACCTTATCATTTATTATACAAACAAGCCCAAGCTACTTAATAAGTAGTTTATCAAAGGAAAACAAAGATGCGATAGAGAAATTCTTCTCTTGGTTCTTTTATTTACATAAACCTTTAGCTGAATCCAAAGTTGCCTTTTAATCATCACCTCTTCTCTTGTCGGTTGCATTTTCATGATCTTCATTTTTAATTGGAATCGATCATAGTCGATAGACAAAACATATTTATGCAAATCGAATAAACATATGGAAAAGAACCGTAGGTTAACTTGATCCATAAGTTTTACAACCATTTTTGCCTTCTACTTTTTGGTGTCCCATGTAGCTTTGAGTTGGCCAATCTCAAAATTACACTAAAGTGACATATGGTAGACCAGGCATACTTAAGGGATTATGTTCAATTGTTAGGAATTCGACATAACAGGAAACCTAACATATTATAACTTTGGTCCTAAGAAAAGAATTGTTATTGTTTATATGGCATACTAAGGCATAAAAAGAATTTCTAACTTAATAAAATCCAGAGATCAAAGATTTAAGGATTGAGATATGACAAAGTAAGACTAAGGGAAAAACCCAAGAAAAGTAACTTAATATGAATCGACATAAGTGCTTGGTAAAACATTATGCATGAGGAGTCAAACATAGGATGAAAGATATTTAGTCTGAAATGCATCATTATCATTAAGACAATTCCAATAAAGAAAGAAACAATTGTAAGAATTTAATGAATATATATTCAAAAGTTTCAAAAATGAATTTGAATGATAATATTTAGAAATGATTTAACTAGGTATAATTAACAACTAATAGAATCTCAATGAAACTATCAAGTGTGGTAAAAAAATGATCTGAGATATCGAAAAGCAATTGATTCATCATTGAGTTTTAGAAAGGATAAGGATTGATTTGATTGATAGGTAATGATCAGTAATTAATTCTCAACAAATCAAAGTAATTATTAAGAAAATATTTTGACTATGGTATAGTCGAAAAATTTTAAACCACTATTAACTATAGAACAAATGGTTAAGTACCAGACAATTTTAAAAGTTATCATTAGTATTCGAATGACATATGTATATTTAAAAGGTTTTCTAAATCTGGAATTATTGAAGGAAATGATCAAGTAAATAGCAACACAAGTGATCTAGAACGATCCTCATCCTTATCGACATGTAGGAATGAATCATATCAGATGGGTTTTTAAAGAAAGAAATATCAGCAATCAAATTAATGAGTTTATTATCTGAGAAATAGAATAAGATGATCAAAAGGATGATGAGAAATGGGGAATCAACTCGAAATAAATTTAGGAAATTTCATTGTTATTCCCAAGAAATAATGTACAACTTGCTTACTTTTGCAGTGGCGGTGATGGAATAGCTGCGTCAGTACCGCATAAGATATAATGGCATAGCAAAGAGTAGCAAGGAAGCAAAGCAAGGCACCTTTTTATTTTTTTTCTTTTTTATTACTTTTTATTTTAATATGTGATTTATAGATTCTTTTTTATTTTGATATGTAAAATAGTCTAGGCATTTATTTTGTAAATGGGCCTAAGGCTTAATTCAGCATTTGATTTTGATAGCATTTTTTTCTTTTGTTATTTACTTTAAAATGGGCTCCAAAGGCCTTAAGTTTGGAAAAAAAGTAGGAATAAAAGAAAAAGAGTAGCCAAAGGTTTTGGGTGTAATGGCCAAAAATGCAGCTTGATTAAAACTAAAAAAGGAATAATAATAATAATAATAATAATAACAATAATAAGGCTAAATTACATTTTTGATCCCCTTATTTTTTCCAATCTACAATTTTGGTCCCTCTATTTTTTTTAGAGGCATTTAGTCCCCTTATTTTTAAAAATCCGTAATTTTGGTCTCGCTGTCAAATCTCTTGCGCTGATCGTTTCTAATTTAACGTTGTCTTTGATGTATCAATATTTAAACGGCATGTCAAAGTCAAAGTCAACATTAGAGTCAATGATGACACGTCAAAATTAATGTTAAACCACTAACAGTCAACGCAAGAGATTTGATAGCAAAACCAAATTTGCGAATTTTTAAAAATAGGAGAACTAAATATCTCTAAAAAAAATAGGAGAACCAAAATTGTGAATTTGTAAAAATAGGAGGACTAAATATCTCTAAAAAAATAAGGAGACCAAAAATGTAATTTAGCCTAATAATAATAATAATAATAAATAGACAGAAAAATGTCTTAAACATAGACAACTCAATTGGAGAGAGAGCATACCGTACTAGTTTACAAGCCCAATTAGAGTTCTAGAAATGGAGGTAAAAATGAAATAATGTGGGAAAGTTAGGCTCTAGCTTGCCAAAATCAGAAAATGAAAATAAAAAGGGAGGCAAAAATGTGATGGACTTGGAGGCCTAATTAGGATCCTAAAGGAAAGGCACAATGGAATTAGGGGTAATTGTTGTACACCCTTGCTTTCTCTTTGCAACCCCTCTATTTTTTCTATTTTTTTTGGTCAAAAATACCATTCTCAAATCTCAATTTTTGGAGCGTATTTTCTATTAGTAAAATATTCTAAAAATTGATAGATGTTTTGGAAATTAGCTTACAAAATACATTAAAACATTTCAGAAACAAAATTTAGAAATATTAAAATTTTAATATATCTGAAAACTAAAACCTGAAAGTGTTAAAATTGCAACACTTCCAAACAAAAAGTTAAATACTAACAAATGTGAAAGGATGAGATTAACTATAACACCCTAATTTGTCAACCATTTCGTAACTCAAATCTTGAGCTCAACTAGCTCGACAGCAAAATTTCAAAGTAAATTTTGTTAAGAAATATTAAAATGAAATCGTAACATAATATAAATCATGACACCTTTTTCTTTGTATAGCAAACAAGAACTTTTATTAATAAATTATTGTAACAAATACAACTAAAAATGATATACAACAAATCTCTACTTCAATATAAATAATATAGTTACAAACTCTGACTGAAAAGGGTTTTACGTTACATGACACTACAATACGCTAGCTAAATACCTAGGAATCCCTACAGATTAGAACATCATTATTCAAATCTCAAGGAAATACTAACTCAGACATCACATCCAATTATTTCGGAAATAGGTGATCCATGTCTAAACTCCAAAATTCTCGTTCTAAAAGAACAAGTCTTTTACTGCTCCACACATGCTTCCGCTACACTACTCTGATGTGATTTAGGTTGAGGCTTGACACATGCAATGCTTTCAACTAACTTTTCTCTTCTGCCAACATCTTGCATCTCCAAATCAACATACTTCTTCATGTACATGCCCAAACAACACTCCGCCCCAAATTTTCGTTCAAATGGCAACATGGAGGAATTAAACAGGGGTGAGAACTAGACATCTTGTCCTTACATGCATGGAAAGTTGTTTGTGATGTCTTGTAATGTTGCATATGCCTTTAGTGTTCCCAACTTACTTTTACATATTTTAGAGGTTTGAACTTAGAAACACGTAATAATCTTCTATAGGCACTCGTCTATTTGAAAAGACTAGTTGGGTCACTCATCTGAAAGAATGAAAATAGATAATCTTCAATTTCTACCTCTACAGCAAGGAAAAATAAAGAGAGAAAAGGTGAGAGAATAGGAAAGTGTGAAGTTAAAGATGGAAAGAAAAGAAAAATGAGAGAGAGATAGAAAGGATAGAGAGTGGGGCAACTAGAGAAATTGTGATCCATAAGAATTTTGAAGCTACATTAGATGTCTTGGGTATCCTACAAACTTAACAATTATTAAACAATCCTTAAAATATGTCTGAACTTATCAAAACTTAAGAAATCAGACTTCAAACATCTTAGGACTTAACATACTTGTTAGACAAGGTAATTTATATCATAAAACAATAAAAACTAGAAGCTAAACACAAGTCAAATAGGGACCAAAACCAAAAAAAAGTATTTTATAAATCAAAAAATCATATTTGATCGTAAATATTATCACGTCAATGTAAAGTGTGAGGACAATTCCCACAAATTAATAATGAACAAAAATGATGGAACTTAAAAAATGTGTCTCTTCTTTACTGACCAAATTGTCACCGTGTTCCATGTCCCAACATTGAAGACTCACGGCCATTTATTTGAACTCTCATTTTGGACTAGATCTGATAAAAAAGAACAAAGTGCATTGGAGCTTTCTTAGCCCTAGGGCTTATCAAATACCCAAGGCCCAACCCATACCCAAGCTATCTGAATGGATAAATGGGAAATTGGGCTGGTTTAGAAGATTGCCAGGTTAAACGGGTGAAAAAAAAGGTTTAGATCATATTATAACGAGCGGGTTCGATTTTTGGAAATTTTTTCCGTCGAAAACCAACCCAATCAAACTGTTAACAAGTTCGCCAGTAGCAGTACTCTAGGTTCTTTAGTTCCTGACAATGCAAGCATTGTGCTTGCAGTATAGTCAAGTTTTCTTGCAATATAGTCATAACAATAACCAGAATAACACAAGCGTTAAAGCAAGAGAGAAGGAGTGGTGTAACCCACCTTTACCTAAACCCGACAAACTGAGGCCAAAAATGGTAGGGATCAGTTTAAATTATTCTTGTTTCGATTTACGTCGAATTATACTAACCTGACATTTTAGGACCAAATCCAACCCTAACCGATCGATGCCCAATCCTACTTACTCGTATTAAGAATTAGATTAAGCTAATAAATTATAAATTCAAAACAAATTAACCTAATTTAGCTCATGCGAAAAATGCTTTAAGCCACAGATGGTCCAAATTGCTAGCCCCACATATTTCCATCTAAAAATAATGATATCATATTCGTATGCATTCCATGGAGACTATGCATATCGTTGTTAATGCTACTACCAAGAAGAAACATAAAATAAGTTAGCTATTCAACAATATTCAATTCAATAAATTCACCCGTACATAGTAAAATAGAAGTTCTTAAGAGCAAAAACATTTTTATTATATTTTTTCCTTATACCATGTGATTTCACCATTATTTAACATTTTTTTTTTATAATTTAAAAAAATTAAATTATTAATTATTTTTAATTTTCGTTTACATTACAATTCCTTTTTCTTCCTTATACTGTCAAAGTTAAAATTTCCTTTTCCATTTCAAATGTCAGTTATTTATACTGTCAAATTAATTGATCCTTTAATAATAAAAATTACTCTTTTCCGAACAAATCAAACTACTTATAATTTTTACTTATTTTTGAGTCATTTATCCATATTTATCTTATAATTGTAAATCTTTTAATTAAGCATCTTTTCTTTTAATTTATATTTTTAAATTTTACGCATACAAAAAGTCCGTGTAACGCGCGGAATATTGCTAGTTTAACTCCTCAGTTTTTGGAGTAAAACTACCTTTGTATATACTTCCCTTCTCACATAACCACATACTTTTATCATTTTATAACACCGTTTATAAGATTTTCTATAAAATCATATTAATATTATTTTCTCTCAGTTATTCAAGTAACAAAATTCTTACTTTTATTTATTTCATTAATTAGTATTCGAATTTCTGCAATTAACATTAAGTACAATGAAATATATTAAGTAACTAAAACAATATTCTACCTATTAAACCAATGCCTCATCTGTTTTTTTTTTTTAAGAAAATATTTGGCACACTTCACTTGCATGTTCAAATACTTCAAGACATAAACTACTCCCAATGAATATTTGAATTAAAACATCTTAGCTGCTCCAACAATATTTAAGAACCAAGATAGCAATTGAACGATATTCAATTTATTAAATAATAACAAGACAACTAATAGCTAATATAGTAACAGCGTTTAATGTGTATTTGAAAAAAATTGTATTTTTGTTTAAATCAAAAATATCTTCCAGTCTTTAATCCAAGACTAATTTTTTTAAAATCAAACTTTAACTTTTTAACAAACCGTTTTCAAAATAGAATAAACTTTTTCATACAATTTGTAAACCGAACTTTATTGACAAATAAACTTGTAATTATTGTAAAAAATTGTAATTAAGTAACTTATAATCAAAGTTTTCTCAAATAAATTTTAAATAACATTTTTTTCCTACAATTTTAGCTAATGAAAACATGTTATTAACAATTAGAAAGACAATATCTCAATTACTCTCCCAATCTTATCCCTATTATGTATTTAGAATAAAAAATAAGAAAGAAATTTGAGACCTACAAAGAAAAAAAAATCTCCTAAATAAGTAAAAGTGAATGAGGATTTTTTTTATTATTATTATTTATTTCACACAAGTATCTTCCTTGAGAAACAATTTTATTCAAAGCATTAATACAAACATCTCCCCCAACAAGAATTCAAACATTAGTTTGCCACATTGTAGAGGACAAATCCATTTTGCCAAACACAACTCTCCTTAGTTTTTTTGCTTTCATTTGTTTAAACAATTAAATAAATTTTTTATAACAATAAATAATTATCTCTTAAGAAAAAAAATAATATAGTAGAAATATACATTTTTGGATAAATTTAATTTTTACTTAATTTATCAAAAGTTATGCAATTAATAACTTTTTCCACTCTTGTAAGTAGGGAAAATTTTTCAACTTTTTTCCTTCTTATTTCTCTTTGTTTAAACAACACATTTTTTTCACTTTATTTCACTTTCATTTTTATCTTCTTTTTTCCTTTCTTTCCTCTATTTCACTCTTCATCCAAAGAAAGTGACACATGTTCACAAAAGCCACAGGAAAAAAAAAAAGTATGTGAAAATACGACTTCTCCACATCTTCACTAAGACCCATCAACATTCCTGTTCGTTTCTACAACCTAGTTAACAGCTGCCACTATTCTTATGTTCGATATAACCGTCAAAAGGTAGGACATCCCTTCTCCACATTTCAGATGGGCGTTTATGCTTAAAGCACCTTGAGACCATAACTACAACCATAGGAAGGGAATGTAATACAAGGGAGAATTGCCACAAACTACAATCCAACCCAATGATGGTTTAGCCCTTTTTCCCCCACTTTTTAGTGTTTTCTCTAGAACGAATGTACATAATCAAATGCTAATTCCCAGACAAGCAAACAATATGTAACAAGAACCCCAAAAAAAATTATATATATAATATTATAAAAACATAAAAAAGAAAAATAAGAAAAATCAAAGAAAAACGGGGATAAAAGTTAGCAATCGGATGAAATGTGCAAACCCGGTAATTGTTTTTACATGCTACCAGCTCGGCCTGGAGTGGGTTTGGGCTTCACTTTTGCCATGTCAACAAGGTCTCCAAACAACTTATCCTCTGGCTTGGAAGGTTTCCCAGATGGAAAATAAGATGTAGTAGAAACTTGGTAAGAGTTTCTCAAACCACTATCATCTCTAACAGACATACCATACATTTGCCGCTCAATATATGGAACTTGTTGCTGATCATAGCCATATCCCATAAATTGGTTTCCGTACATCTGTTGAGGATACATCACAGGACCACCATGCATTTGATGTGAAGCCATACCCATGTAGGGCCCTGCAACACCCTGCATATGCTGAGGTTGCAAGCCCATTTGATTGCTCCCAACATGGTTATTGATTGCTGACATATGGCTGTTAGCATTTGGCTGCATATACATACTAACACCCTGGTCATTGCCCATTGCCCGAGGCCCCAGAGGATGTGCAGCATTCTGCACATGTGGATACTGAGTGCCTGCTACTGGACTTGCATTATCTGCTGGTTGAGCTTCCCAGGGAGGTGGTGGCAATGATCCACTGCTTTGTGTACCTGTCAAACAGAAAAAATGTTAGTTATGCAATAAAGTCCAAACTATGAGGGCACAACTCCTATACATTTACATTCTCAATCCATCCAGGAACCAACCCAACATATCATTGTCATCAGTGGGTAAAGAAATACATTTTGACCTACACATTTTCCCCATGAACCAATTTAAAACCGTTTTCTAGAAAGAGAATGTAATTGTGAAGGATTTCTGCCAACTACGAATACATTTAAATCCAATGAAGAAACATTAAGTGCACCATAAACAGGCGAAGGTGGCTGTTGCTGTTGTGCAACCTGACCATTCCAGGCAGGACCTGCACTTTGTGTATACTGCTCATACTGAGGTGAACCTGCATTTGGGACATTTCCATTGGGGTAAAATCCACCTTGAGATATGACTGTTTGCTGTTGCTGAAATTGGGGAGCATATGGACTGGTTTGGCCAGCAACATTAGCTGGCTGGGGTAGCTGGGTATTGACAGATGTAGCTACATTATTTCCATTAGAAAACACATCAAAAAGAACAAGGGCATTCTGCTGAGAAACAGGACTGGCAGGTTGTTGTTCTCCTAGACGAACAAGAGCATTTGAAGTATCTGCTTTTGGTGAGTTATAGTCATCGCCACTGAGCAGGTCCAATTTGGGATCAACCTTGGCAGGGATTGTTGAACCATTAGAAGTTGGAGGTGCAGGAAGTAGTAATTGATTCAATGTTTGGGACCCTGCTTTAACATTAGAAGAGGATCTGCACATATATGTAAGTAAATAGATATAAGAGCCATATAGCCAAAATCATCAGATGGGTCAGATCAATTTGAAAGTAGTACATACATCAATCTATTCCTACATGTTTATATGTAAAATAACAAATGTAGGTCTGCGGCCAAAACCGTAGGTGACTTTTGATGGTCTCATAACACATCCCAAGTGTAATACCCAAGATCTTAAAACACTTTCAAACTTATCTTGGTAATCATAATGACTAAAATTAAACTATACAAAATAAAAAAGAATAGCAAAGAACTTCGCATAACATCAAACTCTAACGAAAGCCAACAATTAGAACTCATTTTAATTTATATATCTGATAAACTATTCCTAATATCAAAGATATCATTCAAATTGAAATAATATAACTAGTTGCTAGAGCACACGTTACTTGCAAGTTATTTTGAAAAGTACACTTGTTTATATGAAGAATTAGCCAGCAATGATGAAATGCATGAATTCTACTACAGTAAAATTAATAGCAACATGCTAATGATCGTGGTAGTTGAATCGAGATTCAAATTTTGAATCGGATTGCCTATTTTCTAAATCACAAAACTAACTGTATCGTGACTTGTAAGATTCAGGAGCAATAATAAAAAAAATAGCATATACAACTAACAGACAAATAAAAGCACAAATTCATTATCAATAACTAAAAAAAACATAAATGTAAGAGCATTTTAACATTAAGAAACATATCAAAAGTAAAAACATATATATAGTGCGAAAGAGAAACACATGTAGTGGCAGACAATGACCAGAACACAGTAAAATAGTTTGGAAAGAGAAATACACAAAGCACAATGGGGGAGAGGCAAAACAGATGCACATGAAGAATGGGGCACCCAGAGTCTGATTGGAAGGAAAGAATCAACTAGTTTCCTCTCTTTTCTACCAATTTTTTGGAGAAAAAAAATTGTTTTACACTTTATAGGGTTTTCAGAACCAGGTCACACATGACCCGACCTAGTTAGATGTGTGACTCAGGTTGTGGTAGAATCACGCGATTCAGCCTGGGAACCATGATTCCTGCAATTCAGCCTCAGAACCATGATTCCTGAGATTCAGCAGCGATTCAGGCGATTCATGGTGCGATTCAAGCACCAAAACGAGTCAGCATCCAATTTGCATCACCAGCCACTCAAATTGTATCGTATCGTACGAATCATATCATGAATTGTACGATGATGATAGCAGAGCCAATGAATGCAGATTATATACATGAGCAAAGCACTGATAGAAAGAAGCAAGAGACTTGATTACCTCCCATCAGTTTGTTTGCTTCTATCTCCAGTATCAACCAAAGGAGCATCAATGTCTACAAGAGCTCCAGCAGGTGTAGGTTTTGAATTCTCTGTGTGATTCTGTTTTTGGGTAGAAGTTCCTGAAGAAATAGATTCGTGCTTGGCCAGTACACGCTGCAGATCATCATTCAGGGCTAGTCCTTGGCATAGCAGTGATTCATCCCTGGAAAAATAGACAGAAAAATACCATAATAATAACTGTTATATTGTTTGGATAAAAAGAATAAATTTTACTAAAAATACAATATCATATGCAGTCATCATTATATAATATCATGGAAATGGACTCCAGGCCTTACGAAGTTGAGTTGACAAGGTGTACAACTCTCTGCTTGTAAGTTCGACACTGCTCCACCAAATCAACAATAACCTCCTGTCTAAGCCCCTGAAAATAATAACAAAGGTCATCCATGAGATGTCAAGTAGGTGTTTGTAATTTACAGCATGATAATCAATAATCTCTTGAAATTAAATGTTGAAACAAAAACATATTTAGACTTAGGCAACAGGTATAGAAGGGTAAAATCAAATCTACTGCAACAGTGAGGCTATGTTTGGATTTGATGGAAAGGATGGAATGAAAGGGAATGATATTGGTTGCCATTTATAAAGTCTAGACACTCCAAAAAGGACGAAGTATTGGTATCATCCACATACCAATACATGTAAGGTACTCTTTAGATACATATCCAATGAGTATCCATCAATTTGTTTTTTAATTTTATTGACTAATACGTTTGGGATACAGTTCAGAATTCAGATACTTTGAATAGGACTAAAATTACATGGAGTGTTTTTGTTTCAATGTTTAAAAATTTATTTCCAGGAATGTAGTACTACCTTGTTATACTTCATTTTTATTCTCATGGTAAGAGGTGAGAAAGTTATATTCCCATAGGAATATGAGAAGTTATTTTCTAACTCAATTGTAACTTCCATTTCCACTCTTGCTTTTCATTCTAATTATTTTGAATTTTAAAAAATATTCCTAAGAATATTAAAATCTAACAAAACATGTTTTTAAATTTACTCAAGGACGGTATTCTTGGATAGTATTCCTAGGAATGTCATTCCTGGGAATGCAATATTATACTTTGAAACAAATGCCACCAGACTCTATCTTTTCCTCTGTATCCTTAAAGCTATAGTAAATAATATACAATTATATAGAGCCAAGACTTCTATTGAGTAGGACTAATGCTTTTTGTGACATGCTAACATTGGTTGGGGAAAAATATGTAATTTTTGAAATATGTCACTTAGAAGAAATACATTCTGATATGGGTAATGGAAAGATATGTTGTAACTATGGCTTTTGGTTATGATCAATAGTACTGTTTTTGTAAATTGTGATCACCATCCACTCATATAGTTATGTATTAATGAGAAATGATCAACATATCTTTACAAATATTGTGCATTTAAAATATATGGTTTTTTTTAATTCATGTGACTTATCATGTCCTAAATTTTTAACACTCATTCCTGTATCCGTGTCATTTCAAGCATCTAGGCTTCATAGGTTGCCACTGTTTAGATTGTTTAAAATAGGATGAAATAAAACCAAACGAAATTTATTCCATCCAATACCTGTATTTTTCTCCCAAGTTCCCTCAATTAGAGGTTATGGGATGTAACTGTTCTAGTAAAGCTATAAATTTCAATTCCATTTTCTTCCCAAACAATGCAATAGAAATATTATTCCATTCCATCACAAAATATCCAAACACTGGTATAGTAATGTTATTCCATTCCATCCCTTCTATTTCCATTCCATTCCACCCATGATTAGATATCCAAACATAGCCTAAGGATTCAAAAGAAATCATCACACGGTTGTTTTCCAGTCATGAAAACGTGATCTAGTATTGCACCTTCACGAGTCAAATTTGTTCTTTCCATAAGCTACACCTATCGTGCTTTTTTGGGTTAAAGAAACAAGGAAACACCCAACTAACTGCATATGTATATCAGTTAAAAATACACAATGTGCTACAGTGTATTGTCATACAAAAGTAAATATTTTCAAGCTGATAATATGTCCAAAATACCATACAGGCCATTAGTCATACGATGCACAGAAAATTGGCCTAGTTTCAATTTTCATCTCTGTAGCTCATATTCAGTTTTAAGTTTCATCCCTAATTTTTTCATTCAGTCAACTTCAATCATTACTAGCAATTTTTTTTGTTGTTTTCCATGTTAATAATCGGTGTTATCACCAGTGAAAACCTATTTTTGCCTTGTCCCATAAACAATTTTCAACACCCTATAAATAACTATCACACCCACATCAGCGGTTAAAGCATAAAGACAACAAGGAAGAGGAAACACAAAAGGCAGTCAATCAATTGAGTATCAAATTGATTCAATAAATCTTTTAGAAACCCCAAGAAAAAACACAAATATTTGAGAAACAATAGTGGAATCTGGTGAGTATGACAATTAATATTGGATTTGAAAACACATTCAACCAGATCAATAGCATAATTTGAATGTATTTTATTCAGTATGCCACACCCATAATCTTCACAATCATTACAATATAAAGTATTTTTATTCATTAATTTTATCATAATTTGAATGTCCGAATTGAGTAACTTACTTCTTTGTTACTAGGGTCCAAGGCATTGAGCATTTCTGCAAGAACATCCATGATGCCACGTGCATTCTGAATTTCGCTCAAACTGTAAAAGAAAGATCAATTTGAACAAAATAATGTATAATTATATATAGCAATCTGTACCACAGCATACCTCTAATCATCATCATAATAATACCAAAATCAGTACATATTAAAGGTACCATGAGCTCATTAAACCAAGTGAATGAAGTTTAAATCTATGGAAATTCAAACAGCTTATTTATTAACATTTAACAGTTAAAAAGGCACTCATAAATAAGGAAACAGATACTGTGATCAAATTTGATTCCTCTTTTAAACCATATTTTGCATATTTCTTTTACCTTTCATTGGTTCCCCAAACACCAGTCAACTATGCTTGATTCCATAAGGCGAAATATCACGTTAACAGACATTAAAATGTACATGGCTAGGCCAGTCACCAAAAAGAACATGGCTTCAAATGTGACATGTGAACGGCAAAGAAATTCTGCCACTGTTATAGATATGGTAATGTACTTATGATACTTATGACTACCCATACACACACACACTGTATAACATTATGTCACAACCATAATTAAACAAACAATCCAAAAATTGAATGAGTATGAAATAAATAAGATTTAAGTCAACCCCTCCTTTTATATAAAAAGAAAAGGAATTAGGTCCATACCTTAGCGTTGGAAACTCAGACTCTGCAGAGGACTCAGCTGGGTCCTGGCGAGCATCTGAGTCGCGTATATTTTGAGGGTATGATGCCAATGGCTGTGTTTGTGGAGGTGTGAATACAGGTGCAGATTGTTCAGACCTCTGAGGGAATACTGCCCCAGCACGCTGAAATAAACAAATCCTTTATATAATAAACTAAATGGAAAAACAACTAGATTCTAAAAGGTTTGTGTAAATATTCCAAGGGTAAAAATCCACACTCAAATGTCAAAACCTATATATAAGCAATCAGATAAGAACATTGCATTCAAAAAAAAAAAAATGCTAAATATTGATTGCTCTAACGAACAGCTTTCCTTTGTTTTCACAATAGCAAGAGGAATACTTGGCAACAAACTCTCTATGTTAAACATTTCATAGTAAACATTACCAACAGTTCCTGGTAAGCAGCATAATATTGTGGATATCTTGCCCTCGGGCCTCCAAAAGCTTCTTGCCAAGTATCTATAAGAATCAGTATCTTCTCTCTGACATGAAAATCAGGCTACAATTGGCATGACAAATGACATCAACATATTTTACAAGAAAACAGAAACAACACAGGAAAACAGAAAATATTCAAGAAATTACATATACCTTCTTCTTTACTATTTTCACCATCTCATGAAGCACATCTCTCTCTGCAACATGCATGTGAACAATATCTCCACAGTTCTTTATGATTGTCTCCAGCAACTAGAATACAGCGGACCAACAGAAAACCAAATGAATTTTTCTGATCATCAATGATCCAGACAAGTCAATTATACCCAGACTAGAGAGAATGCATCCTAGCTGACTAGCATCATTTGAAAAGGTACACAAGGTACTCTTAAAAATTAGTTTTTATTTCATACCAGCATAGTTAAAAGACTTTCAATTTGAACACCAAAATGTAATGACAGGCCTCTCATCAAGCCCATACAAAATAACAGGACCAGCTGACAATGTGAGAATTTAAGACTATGGATGGACAGAGTAGAGTGTTAATAAATGCAGTAGATAGTAATGGGATCAACCCATTGTTTAGGAGTTTCTACGAAATGGTTTGAGGGATTGGAATGGAAAACTTCTCCCTCTTTATTTTTATATGACTATCTACAATTTCAAGCCTGAACACTCAAACCCTTTCAACAAATTCTAAAATCACTACAGAAAAAGAAATATAGAAAAAAAAAAAAAAAAAAAAGCCTAAGGTTATTTGATTACTGGAAGTGACTTTTAATTTCAAGAAGCAATTGACCCCCTCCCCAACGACCAAACCTATATAATTATGCCTAGGTTTTGATTTGAACCCTATATGGTCTATCTAGAGCTCGCTAAGAAAAGTACAGCACTAGTATGGTGATAGTCTTATGCTCAAAAAGTGAAAATTCTGAGAAACCTCCTCCAATTCTATGTTTTAAGCAATACTGGAAATTAAACTTGAAATCCATTCCACTCTATTAATTATCATTGTGACTTTAAATCAATGGAGAAGAACTCCCCTCCAAAACTTCCAAATAATGAGTTGTATACATAAATCTTTCTACTCCACACCATTCCACCACTCTATTATGAACCATTCTGCTCTATCCTTATTTAAACTTTCAAACACAGTCTCAATTGCTTGCAAGTCAAATCAGACAAAATGATTCAACCAGTTAAAGCCTATCAATTGTAATGGAAATCACTATTTCAAATGTTTCTGATAATGAAATCCGCAAACACCATATCACATCCTATATTGTAAAGGCATCCAATCAACCACTCCTTTAGAGCCCGTTTAGTGGTCAAGATATGACAGGATAGGATAGAATATAAGAATAAGATAAAAACATGATAGGATAAAAACAGGATAAGCTTTAATCTTAGTCAATGTTTGGTATACGCCAACTATCATTATTGTGTTATCCTGTCCTGTATTTGACATGGACCAAATAATGATAGATGGTGATGGTGATGGTGGTGGCGGTGGCGACAACAGTGGTGCCGATAGTGGCAACAATGGTGGTGGTTTGTTGCAACAATGGCAGTGACGATGGTAGTGCAATGACAGTGGTGGTAATGGTGACGACAAGGGCGAGGGTGGCAGTGATGGTGGTAGCTATGGCCATAGTGGCAACAACAATGGTGGTAGGCAATAATGGTGGTGTTGGTTGTTGCAACGACCAATGTTTTAAAACTAAACCGATCATTGAATTGGTCAAGACACTGATTCAAGGTTCACTGGTTAAACCATGGTCAAACCGGTATTAATAAAATAATAATAATAATTAAATAATACATAAAATAATATTAAAAAAACATAATATCATAACTTTATAATACTAAAAATTAAAAATAAAACATAATTTGATAGGTTCTTTACATTTATAATACCTACAAAAGTGCAAATCAAATATGTCATAATACTTAAGTATAAGTTTTAACTATACATATCAACATATATTAATAAAAACAAGTTTATATTTAAAATAAAAAAAGAAAATGATAAATACTTTAGGTTGGGTTTTATTTTTTTTAAGAAAAAAAATCAAATTTGACCAGTTTTCCAATTCTTTAACCTATTTTTCTTCAAGCCGGTTCTGTGATTTATTTGAACCAGTCAAGTGACCGGTTCACCAGTTTTTCGATCCAACCAATCGATCCGGTTTTCAGAACATAGGCGACAACAGTAATAGTGACGACAATGATGGTGGCTGTGGTGATTGTGGGGGGGGGCGGCGACGACGATGACAAGGATGGTGGCAGCAGCAATAGTGGCGACAATGGTGACAACAACGATGGCGATGGTGGTGGTGGTGGTGGTAGGGTTGTAATGGCGATGGTGGCAGTAATGGTGGGGGTGACAGCGGTAGTGGGGGTGGCAGTGACGACAGTGATGGTGGCGGGTAGTGATAGTGGCAATGATAATGGTGACGGTGGTAGTAGTGGGGGGTGGTGAGAAGGGGGGGAGAGACTATCCTATCCTGCTGCTTTTTAACCCATCTCCTCCCTTAGAATAAGAAATATATTACACCAATAGGATAGGATAGGCAGCAGCATAAGCAAATCATATTCTATTGATGCACCAAACAATTGCTATAGGATAGGATTTATCCTATCCTATTCTATCATATCCTGATCACCAAACGAGCCCTTAAAAGTACTACATTTGAAAGCAATACCCAAAAGCCATAAGGCAACATTAGCAAACAATAATAGCACAAATGTGCATTACATTCTACAAGAAATCCACTGTGGTAGGACAAGGGCAAATTATGATTAATTGTCGGGGAGTAATGATTAACGTGCACTAGGATTCTCCACTCAAAGCCCACTCGTCACACGTGATTAACCACGTGTAAATATGGTTACCTTTGCCTAACAACTGGTTAAGAGTAAATAAATGTAATTGTATACAATTATCAATAAATACTTGTGGCACTAATGATTAAATATGCCTCACAAGTGGTTAATAGTGTCATGAGGTTATTAAAATGTCTAACAGTGGTTAACTTTGCCTCACAAGTGATTAAAAGTAAATAAATGTGTGTATACAATCATTAATCTGTACTTGTAGCACTAATGGTTAGATATGTCTCACAAGTGGTTAATAATGTCATGAAGTTATTAAAATGTCTAATGGTGGTTAACTTTGCCTCATAAGTGATTAAGAGTATACTAACGTGATTGTATACAATTATCAATCTATACTTGTGGCACTAATGGTTAATATGCCTCACAAGAGGTTAATAATGTCATAAGGTTAATGAAATATCTAATGGTGGTTAACTCTTCTTTGAAAGTGGTTAACTATGCTGCGTGGATGTTTTTTCAACTAGATGTTTATAATTTTTCATTGTCAGGTTGCTGCTTCAGTTATTGTACATGACTAGTGTTCACACTAATGTGGCATTAATCATTGTTCAAGCTATTGAGTCATAGGTATTGTAGCAATGTTATTTAATACTTTATAAATTTAATAACATTTTTGATCCCTTTAGTTTGGATTATGTGCAATTTTGGTCTGCCAAGTTTTTTTGAGCCAATTCCATCCTTCTATTTTTAAAATTAAGCAAATTTGATCCCTCTATATATTTTCTTCTACCTATAACCCTCAAATTCTCATTTCCTACTCAAAATCTTCACAAATTGAATCAATTAAATTGTTTAAAAAAATTTTACTCAAAACTCACCTACCAAAACATCAAATTTCACCCCAAAAAGAAATCTCAAAATTTTTCCTCTTCAAACCCTAATTTTGATCACATCCTATAAAATCCTTCCAATTTATTAAATTTCCACCAAACTTTTTACTTCTAAACTTTCAAAATTATTTTATACCCAAAATTCATCATAAAGCCCTAAATATTTGGATAGAAAATCAGAATTTGAAGGATTTTGATAGAAATAAATTGACAAAGGGACCAAATTTGCTTGATTTTAAAAATAGGACTTAATTGGCTCAAAAAAAAAACTTGGGGGGCCAAAATTGAACATAGTCCAAACTAAAGGCACTAAAAGCACAATTAAGCCTATTTTATTTATGTCTTCTTGAATTGGATATTTTTTGAGGATTAGGATTTGTTTTCAATTAAGGGTTTTATCCTAAATAAAGGGGGTTTAATGGTTATAAAACACTATAGTTCAGAAATCTTAATAACCCTATGGCTTGCTAAGCTCCCTACACAAAAATTATTGGAGAAAATAATAGAACTTAATTAGAATGGACTGACAATGTAAAAGTTTTTTACACTATCAACTAATCATGAATTGCCACATGATAAGAACCTTAGGAGAACCACACCACAAAAGCTAGCTATTGTAGTTGGAGAGCCCAAGACCTTATCAACCCCACACTAGAATTCCATACTTCCAATGTGGGATTCAAGTCCCATACCTTGCAATTGGATCCTAACATCATATAATTGAAAATTGTTGACTTTTGTAATAATTACTTTAAAAGTCATATCTAGGGCAATTTCTAATTGATTAGCAGTGTAAAAATCTCTACACTGAAAGTGTATCAAAATTAAACTCAATAATATTCAATTTTTCACATATTTCAAGTGATATCTCTCTCTTCACCTCCCTTTTTATTTATAGGCAATAATGATATGCCTTATTTCTTCAACAAATAAACTTAACTAACTAACTAACTAATGGGTATCTATCAATCATAGATCATCCACCCATCATTAGAAACAAAATTGATAACAATGAGGACTGTGAAATTTTTAAGTGAGCAGAATTGCCTAAAAATGAAGAATTCACCCATTTAGAGGATATCATTAACATTAGTATAACCCCAGCCAATCACATACATATCCAAGATGAAAACAACATAAGGAAGATAAAGATTGTTTGAATATTCTTCATTCTTTTTGAACAACCTTTTCTACAGTTCACTGCGTACCATTATAATTCTATAAGTAGAAATGTCACACAGTTGCCTATTTCGAACTTTATTATATCATCCCCAGATAAAAGTTGACAAAAGCTTCCAATAGTTATTTATCAATCAACATGAAAAATTTAAATCCAAAGAACCAGACTAACATTAAGTTTCCTTCTCATCTAACAAAATTTCTTTTATCTATGACATTGGATGGAGTGAAATTTCCATATTTTCAAGGGCATCTATTTTACCTTACACTTGAGATGGGACAGAATTATGTTTGTATCCACCCTCAGCTCACAGTAGTTTAAACCAAATATATATTTCAAACAAGCAGTAAGAATAAACATTTATTGTAATTTTTAGGTCTGTTATTTTTCGAGGATATCTACCCCTAATTGTATTCTCCTTTTCTCACTAACAAACTTCTTATTTTATCTGGAAACAAAAGCACTTGTTGGTATTTTACTATTTTTTTTATTATTATTATACAAAGGAAAGAAAAGCATCTTAAAAATATTTATAAAACTTACCACAATGAACATCATTATCATTCAAAAATCAGTCAACAATCTAAAGTTTAGGAGGTCAAAATGGAATTTGAAAAATGCAATTGAAGCAAAGATGCTTAAATCCAAAAGAATCTGGAACAATGCCGACATCAGAGTTTAAAGAGAAAAAAAAAAAAAGGTTGTATTACAGCACTCATTTGCTTACAGTTAGTGCAAGAAGTTGAACTTTTGAATTTTTACTTCCAATCCGCTTCTTTATGCCTCTAACAACATCCTTTGCTTGCCTGATAATCATGACCAGAATTCTCAATATATGGAAGTATAAACAACAGAAAAATTCAAATATTCTAATTCCACTTAAAACACTTCAAGAAAAAATAATTATGCAGTTCAAAACTGTGTAAACACAAGCTTGTAGAAACACCAAAGACTTATATGTTCAGACAGTTCACCCCATTCTCCCCCTAACCAAACATTGAAATCACTCAGAATAAACTTCAAACTGTTAGAAATGTATACATTCCAATTCCAATACACAAGGCCAAGGTTAAAATTTTGAAATTTCAAAAAATTCAAAAACAAAAGAGGTGTAAATTTTGAAACTGTATGAGTTAATATACAATTAGGTTCCAGAAAGTGATAAGCCGTGTTGCTTTGATCCTTAAAATTGTACAATTAGTCTCCAAAAGTGTCAACTTGTTAACAAGTTTACCCCACCATGTTATCAACTAGTAAACAATTTCATCACTCGAAAGACTTATTTGTATTAAATGAAAACTTCCAGAAACCAAAGCAACACAAGATGCCACTTTCTGGAGCAAATTTTATAACACAAACTAGAGCCAAGCGAGCCGGGCAAAAATATCACAGAAGGCATATAATTTATATAATTCCACATCAAGGTTTTAAATATCAGTCATGGTTGCAGTTTCGTCGCATTTATTGATATTGCAGGAAATTGCGACAAATGTGGTCGATGCGGCCACAATCGCTGGCACGAACACTTGAAAAACCTTGACATTGCAGCCAAAATATCGGTCGCGGACCGTTTTTTAAAAGCTTGTTCAACATAGAAGATAACCAGCAAATTAGTTATCACCTGGCATATTCCCACACACAATCTGCAGAACCCATCAACTATCACTGCTTGATCAATTCAAAAAGTTTCGCAAAAACACTATGCAACAAGAACACTCAATAATCACCCTAATTTTGAAACACACACACATATCATACGGTACACAAACCAAATCACTCGGAAATTTTCTGTTCCATTCCAATCTACAACTTAGCTCACGCATCGATCGTAATTCGTAGTCCATTCACAACACCAAAACAAAGGCAATTTTAGCCTTAAATTTTTCGTTCCCCAAATTCCGCAAAAAAAAATGATCTATTACAAAAAAAGATTCGCGGATTTAAAAACAGTGCGTTTCGGATGAAACAGGAAAAAGAAAGCGTACCCAGGGTCATGATTGAGCATGTCGCAGATCTCGATGTTCATGGCCCAATCGGGCCCTATGAGCATGTCGCTCGTGGCGCGTTCAACCATGGAATTCACCATCTCCGGTCACCGACAACGACGATTCGAACCTCGACAAGATCGGCGATTCTCCGACGACCATAAACCGAACCACCGGTGCAATCGGAGAACGACTCCGGTACCTCCCCCTCTCTCGAAAAACGAAGATTGCTATGCTAGTTTGGTGGATTCCGTTGGGGAAAGGTTGGGTTGGGGTTAGAATTGGAACTTTGAAGAGAGCATAACAACATTGGTCTTATAAGAACCTGCCACGTGTCCGCTGAGGTGCGATTCGCACCTGATGCCGTTGCTTTTGCCGACCACTTTTGAATCAACGATTCTCCGCCTGAGGTTGCATAGGCCAGCCTAGCGGACCCACCTGCTTTAGTTACGTCGTGTTGCACCTTGTGAACCAAAAATTATTTACTTGATCTTCTGGTCAACCAAAAATATTCCGCTTATAAAGTTGGCGAAATTATTTCAAGTACCGTTATGGAAAAAGGTTTAATTATTATTATCGTAAAGAATATAAAAAGATTGAATTACTGAGAATTGGTTAAATGTATGGCTAGAGTCTTCTATACGAATATATAATTTCTATTTCTATTTGATGAATGAGCAATGACGCAGTTGACTTTCTACAATACCCAATCCTTACTTTTTGTATTTTTTCAAATATTCTCAAATCATTAATTATTTTTAAATTTTTATGTTAAGATGTTCATATTAAAATTAAAATTTTCTTTTATGTTAAGTTTTTAAAGTCTCAAATCTTAATTTTAACTGTTTTTAAATATTTTTTATCTAAACCATATATGTTATCCCAGAGATATAATTCTAGACTTTAATTTAAATTTAAATGTACTAACAATGTAAAGGTATTTTACAATATCATTCAATTACAAATTAATATATATGGTAAGTTTATTAATATTATAATAATTTTCCTTTATGTTAAGATTTTAAAGTTTCAAATCTTAATTTTAGTTGTTTTTAAATATTTTTATCTAAACCATATATGTTTTTCACAAGATATAATTCTAGAATTTAATTTAAATGTACTAACAATGTAAAAGTGTTTTACATTGTCATTCAATTACAAATTGATATATATGGTAAGTTTATTATATCTTATAATAATTATCTTGAAAGTCATTACGATGATGATTTCTAATTAAGCAAATTACAAAATCTCCCATGAGGTTAGTTCAAATATCACCTGATACCCTTTTGGTTGCCCTATAGTAACCCCCTTATGTACACGACATTATCAAACTATAACATTTAAATGTTAAGCAACTAAATTACCCCTTTGTTTTTGTGAGAATCCAACATTACCTTTATTCACTTTATTCCCCCAAATTCTTTCTGATCAAGTGTGTAGTGCCTCTCTGATGTTATATAAGTCTAACTATTAGAAAACGCAAAAGATTCAATTTTAATTAAAAGTTATTTAATTTTGATTATAAAAATACGAATAAATTTTCGCAATGCAAAAAATAAAATATCATTCATAAATAATTCAAAATAACCAAAATAAATAACTGCAACTCAAACATCTGGATAATATCATGCATAAATGAGTACATGCAATGTATCATGTCATATGACACTACACCTTATAAGCTGAATCATACAGTACCAAGTAATAGTATTTCAAAATAATCTCGTACATGTTGTAACCAAAAAGGCTGCCAATAGAAAACAAAAAGAAATCCAAAAAGGGAGGAAGCAGTCCTACTACATCAAAATGATCCCTACACTGACCATAACCTCTAATCCTAACTCTATTGTTGAGAAGTGTTTGAAATATCTTTCTCCTCCTCCAAGTTAGGAAGACATATGGCCACATGACAACGGAGTCCACCACGAATGTTGTGACACCCTCTACCCTAAAACACTTATTAATATATTATTAATACAAAAAATAAGTAGACGTGAAATTTACGGAATAAAAGTGATATTTTTTAAGCCTTTCTTTCATGCAGTAAAGGACATCACAATCACGACTCAACACATTATATAAACCTCATGAATTAAAAGGAATAACCTTGGACTCACAAGGCCATACAAACCCATCAAAGATAAAGCCAACTAAAACATAATGTAAAAAGCCAAAACTAAACCATAAACGAAGAGTATAAATCCAACCCCAATGTCACACTATCAAAGTAACACAATCCCAAAAGAAAATCAAGAAACTAGAGTAACATAGGCAATTGTCTCAACTTCAAGATCACTCCTCTAGATTCTATTAGACGTCCTTTGTACTCCAAAAGCACATAATAAAAACATAACGAAAGATAAGGAGTGAGATACATCTCACATCATGTTCAAAGTGTAACAACAAAGACAAGTAGAACACACATAACATTTAGATAATATACAACTTTCATAAAATGACTATAACACCAAAAGGATGCACATGTGAATGTTATGCTCCTCTATCTCTACTCCATATGCATGTGGTACCAGTACTATCATCGAGAAGTAGCTTAGAGGGTTGAAGGAGCGAAACCCTCTATGGTTATCTCTAACTAAAAACTCTCAACTAATGTGATGTCCTAAGGCTACTAGTCAAGGTTGCTAAGCTTTGCACAATATGCCCCAACATCATGAGATCAACATGAGTCATTAGGGTTTCCCTACCAAACAATCCCTATGGCCAAGCTAATAGCCCTTCGAGGCCTCCAGCATCTTTAACTCATAATACTTTTCCCATCACAAAATCTCATTGTCATGATGCATGTCTCTTATATATTATGCACATAATGTCTAACAGAGTTTTCTTTTCAATGATCAGGTACCATCCTTACCTTTCACAAACTAGGTTCCACACAAATGAGATATCACTCGAGCACCATCTTCGTCTTTCATAAGCTAGGTCACTCATCATAATGATATCATGCCAACTCACACATCTCACGGCAAAATGTCACATATTAAACACATTATACATCTCATAGCATAATATACACAAGTCATGTTCATAGTTAATTGGAACAAACATACTCAAGCATAATATCACAAGTTACAATCACAACACAAGTAAAGCAACATTCATAACGTCACATACTTCCCTTATCCCATATCATATTCCTATCCCTAAACATTCTAAATATTAGTCCCTCGATTCAATTTTTGATTGTCTAAGCTACCAATTTCTCTCGTACTCCAAAATTTGCACACTTAACTGACAAGGAACCCATGCTCAATGGAGCACAAGCATGCTTGATCAAACAATTTCAATACACTTATTATGACTTCATGCTTAGGTTTGTTGAATGTTTATTGGGCTTAATATTGGTGTTCTAGTTGAGTTTTGTGTGTTTGGATTCAATTGGGCTTTAATAAAAATCTTAATTAATTTTTGTATTTTTATAGGTTTTGACCTTTTGTCCTTTTTTGGATCATAACTTGGGCTACAGAGATGCGTTTGAAATGATCTTGGTGTCTATGAAAAGGTAAAAGAAAAATCTACAACTTTCATGAAGAAGTCGTGAGTTGATTTGACCTAGATTATCGACTAAATTGGACTTAAAGTTGGATGCATTGCTTCCCGCCAGCAGTCTAACATAGGTGCGGTATTTTGGCATATCTTGAGTTATAGATATTATTTTAGGTGATTCTAAAGCCATTATTTAGCTAACATATTGGGCTACAATTCTTATGAAGATCATAAAGCTTAATTTGATCATTTTCCTACTCGTTTTTGCCCATTAAGTTGATTTTTTGTTAGGAAAGTAAGCACAGTTGTGTTCATCACTCGGCAAATCATAAAATCGTGATTTGCGAGCATGGAGGCTTCCTAAGGCCTCCAAAAACTACCAAAACTTTATAAGATTATGTTCGTACTATCTTAATATCCAATTGTCTAATATTTTATTCCAAAATGGGGATTTTCTATCAATCTAAGTCATTTTCATTTAAGCCTAATCCTTTAATTCTTTATCCAAAATAAGGAAAACCCTCACAATAATCTCATTCTACCCTCAAATAATCATAAATTCAATCAATTCACATCAAATTCATCACAAGGGAAACCAACATAACCACACATTCATGCAATACAGATGAAGAGCAATAATGACAATTCATACCAAACCCTAATACACAAAAGGCATTATAATCAACCCTCAAGAATTTAGTCCCAAGGATTCAAGGGTTTGGAGAATTTGCATCCCTCTTCATAATCACAATTAAACACAAATAGATACCCAAACTAATTGGGGTCTAGGGTCAACCCCTTTACCCACGACTATTGTTACACCCATGAGTGAAATAGTCTCACTCTCCCTTACCTCGAAAGAAATGAGATTTTAGCAATGGAAGAGATTACAGCTTGATAGTGTCTCCCACAGTCTCCCACTCATGGCTGCAATGGCTCTTGCAAGGGTTCCTACAACATCTCAACTTTGATGATACGATTTCCAAAAGAAAGAGGTGGGGAAAGGAGAATTAGGTCTAGGACATCTTATAAACACTCTTAAAAGATAAGTTGATAGAAAAAGATTAATGGACTAAGGCCCAACTAACTTAATCTTTTTAAATCATTATCTATCTTCTAAATATTTGAATTATAAAAACCCCTTTTTAAATCTTTCTATTTTATTTTCTCCTAAAATATTTTTTATTTAAAATACACACAACAAACATCATAGCCATATATTTACACACACACATACACACATATATAGAGAGAAGAAAGAAAGAAAGAAAGAAGAAAAGAAATATTGGGGTGTTACAAATGTCACATATAGTTGATATCACAAAACAGTCTCAAGGTGTGTAGAATAAAGCATTCCATATCTCCTTGATTGGTAGCCAAAACCCAATGGACATGTTAAGAGAGAAAGAAATTGTAAGAACTCCTATGGGAATGTAAGTGAAAGCGATGTCACCCATGTAGCAAAACCTATCGACTGTCAAAGTCAACATGCCATGCTTTACCATGCCCCACAAAGGTCTCTACAAACTCAACTACCAGTATCCCCATGTGCTACTATGCCTTCGCCATCTACTTTTGCAAATGTAAGCATCATGATCATTGCATGCAAACATACAACAAGCAAAAGGATAAGTTTACGAAAATAAAAGTACAAAAATATGTGTGTAATGACGTACTCCAAACAGACATGATATTAATAATAACAATCTAATCAAGTATCAATTACCATAAGATCATATGTCACATCACAAAGATAGTCAAAACAACATAAGCACACAAAAGGATGCAACATATTAATAATAGTGCATGTGACAAACTTAATTCCATGGAGATTTCTAATCATTGAGCAACTAGCCAGTCACATTCCTTAACATGGTATAAACAACACAAACTTGTAGGTCAAAATGGCACGTGCTAAAATCCATTTGGTGGACAACCAGACTTCACTAAGAACAACTATGGCTTCATTAGGATGTAAGTACGAGGGTGATAGTTACTACGACATGGGATTTGCAAAGGCCCTGGCCTCATATGGATTCATGCGTCTGTGTATCCTCAATGTTTTGTCTTGAGCAACATTCACTAGCCTTCTCACACTAGTCCCAGACTAAGTGCATGCTCATTACAAAATGCAAAACTATGTCCATGAATGCATGATCATACAATCACATATATTATTACCACAAAATCATTCCAACATCATCACTTAGACCATAACGTGGAGAAAGAACAACAATGTTACACTTAAATCTTAAAATATCAAGCTATAGTCCAAAATTGATCGCCAATGGTCCCAACAACTCCACCACACCAAGTGTAGCCCTCAATAAGATTCTAAGCACATAAAAGCGTCACAAAATCATAAAAACGTGTATTATTAAATTTTATGAAAAATCCTTATGGTTCCACTTTAAAGTATTAAATGAATTTTAATAAATTCAAGTAATTTCAAATTTGAATATTTTAGGTATTTTCCAAAATCAAATTAGTTTAAAATTTTTGAATTAACAAAATACCCTTAATTTAATATATTTCATTAAACTTCAAAATTTTATATCTATTGATTTTTAAGTCATTTTGACTTGAGATTTTTATGAGAAGCTTATATTAACTATACTGTTTAGTGAAAATTTTGTAATTTTTTTTGAGAATATTTTATGTGAAAATACAATTTTACCCCTAACATTAATTTAAATACTATAATTTTTTTAACATAATCAAATTAACTTGAAAATTGAAAAATCTTCCAATTTTGACTTAATTAAATTATTTATGACAAAAATAAATTATTTTAATTATAAAATTAGATTAAAAAAGGTGAAATTATAGTTTTTCCTTTCTTTCATTCATTTTCAATAAAACATTTATATTAAACTTATATTAATTCCAAAAATCATAAAAAAATTCAAAGCTGGCTAAGAAAATTAATTTATTCCAATATTAATTTATTTTCATCATGATATTAATTTTATAAAAGTGAGATTATTATTTTACCCTTTTCTAGCATAATTATCAATCTATTAACCTAAACAAGTCTAGATTAGGTGCTTTTTGACAAATCTTTTTCCTAAGTTCATAAATTCTTAATTAATCACTTTTATCACTTAAACCTAAGTTCATTATACTAGAGTAAGGTAGATTCGTTCCAAGCTCTATTTTGGGCAAAGATAACATTTTTATTAAGTTTTAAGGCTTAAATATTCACTTGAACTCTTGAATATTCAATTAGGGTTTTTATTTCATGGTTCTTTATTTTGTTTCAATAGCTTCTAGCAGCCTCCATGTCACGTTCATGGGTCTAATGATCCAAGGTTCTAGCTTTTTAAATTTTCAAGCTTAAAGCTTAACAAAAATTAAAGAATTAAGCTTTTTATATTCAAATCTCTTCTAATCAGACCCATAACACAAATATCATCAAAAATACATTTCAAAGCATGTATGAACATCATATTTTTAGAAAGCACATATCCATAATGGTAGCCACAAAATTTGTGTAGAATAGAGGCCAAAAAGAATTCAAGATGAAAGCTTTAAGTAACAATATCAACATAGATAAATGATACTTGTACAATAAATTTTATAACCAAGAGAGAGAAAGAGAGACGAGAGAGAAAAGTTTGAAATATAATAAATGATATAATGGAAAGAAATAAACATAGAAAAAGATGGTATATAAATTATTAGAATTGTTGTATGTATATCATATGTTCACATATAGGTCATTCAAAGCTCAAAACTCACAATGAACACATTTTTAAATCACCAACACAACTTTGTAACACCCATTTAGTAGCTTAACACAAAATAAAAGAAAATAGGGTAAAGTTCTTTTGCTCTTGAAGCACACTTGGTAGAAGAAGACAAACTTAAAAAAGGTTAAATCTTTTAGCACCAAAAGGCCCTCCTTTGGACTCAATCACTACCAACACAATCTTGGACCAAAAGAATGGAAGAAAAATGAGAAAAGAGGATGAGAAAAGAAAGACGGAGTGGGCACACAATAAAAGAAGAAAGATAGTTGAGAAGATACTTACCAACACTTAGGAAATGGTGAAGGAGTGGAAGATCTAAGACCTTAAACACTACTAAAATTTGTTGAATCAATGACCAATTTTAGGGACGAGACATTGCTTTTCCCTTACTAATTCTAGCATCGCAAAATTTTGGTGACAGATTATTTGAAAATCACTTACAAATTTTTCTATCACTAATTTTAATTTTTCTAGTAGTGAAATATGGAGATATGGACGGAACCTTGAAGCCTTAGGCTTCTATAGAGGAAAAATGAAAGAAAAGATAGAGATAATAGGGGAGAGGGTTTTAGGTTTTTAGGAACATTGAAGAGAGTTTTAGGGGGGGGGGGGTTAAAGTGTTGAATGAGTGAGAAATGAGCACCAAAATAAGTTTAAGGCCTTTGAACTCAACAACTTATCAAAATAACTTTAGGAAACAATTTAGGATCCTCTCTCCAAGTGGAAGTGATCCTCAACACCCTCTAAAAGCCAATGAGAGGTGTGCATTCAAAAATTTTCCTAAATGATGATGGTGTAAGAGCTTTGAGAAGACATAAAAAAGTAAGGTTTTCAAATTGTTGAAAGATTCTTAATTAATTGAACTTATTATTTCTAATGGTCCAATTAGCATGTTAATGATATTGAAGGACTAATTAGTCATTAAACATGAGTAAGGATTGATCTTGGGTATTTTCTCACTCAAGAAAGTTTTCTCATAACACATACATTTGACACAAGATAAAATAATATTATTTTAATTTGCAATGTTAGAATCAATCTTAAATTTTATGAAAGCTTAATTATGATTAATAATGACTAAGCATATTAATTTTTATGAAATGTTTGACTATCTATTTGCAAAAAATATATAGAAGAAGCTTTTATTGTCTCTTTCATAACATAGTCTAAGTTTTAATTGAATTAACCATTGAAACTTATGTAGAAACTCATAGAAAATTTATTTAAATTTTATGATTTAAGTTATATTTTCACTTGCAATTGTGATCAATCAAGTAAAATAGAGATTATTGAAATATAGGGTGTTACAAAGTGAATAAAGAGACATGATGAGAGGCCAAGATATATTGAAAAAAAGGAAAATTTAGGGTTGAGTGATTGTGATAAGAGAAAGGGGCCATTGGAGATTGAGTGAGAAAGGGTGGTTTCGGAGGTGGTAGGTGGTGAAATGGTGGGCTGTGATTAAGGTTGTTTGTGGGACAAGTTTGGACAGGTTTATTTATGTCCCTACTCGGCCTAAAAGTTTAATAGGATCATTTTTCTGAACTCGAACTCGACATGATAAAGACTTAATAACATTTAGGATAAGATTGGGCCAATCCAACTTGTTGGCACAATATATTAATCTTAACATTATATGTAGTCAAAACGTAGAATTAAAGAAATATACAACTTCAATAAAGATATATTTTATAATATATATTTTAAGATAAATGATATCAATACAAATATAAATCTTATTAAACAAAATAATATTTATTAAGTCGAGAAATTGTATTATTAATACATAATTGTTTAAAAAATTATAATTTTTAAAAAAATATATGACTTTAGATTGGGTTGGGACAACCTAAGGTATAACCCAAACCTGTCCTTAAAATACATCGGGTCTAATTTTTTAAATCTAAACCCATCTGACCTTCTTTCCCATGCATTTCTTAAAGCTTTCGGGTATGCCACGTCGCATTCCGGATTATCCAGATGCTTACGTTGGATGGAATGCCCTTAGCAGTTTTGGCTCTTATATATCCATAGTTGGGATTCGTCGTTTCTTCGTGGTCGTAACAATCACTTCAAGCAGTGGAAATAACATAACAAGGGTGAACATTCCTTGGGCTGTTGAATCAAAAGTGCTTTCAGGTTAACCCAGGTTCGTGGGATGGGACTAGTCAATAACACCCTTAGTTGTGGTGATTAGAGAAAAGGTGAGATTATTTACAACTATTACTGTGGTGTTGAGTTGAGTAATTATGATTAAAGAGAGGGTTACAAAGCTCAACTATTGCGATTTTGAAGGTAAAAAAGACCAAGGTTTGTTGAGTATTATCACATTTTTCCAAGTATTTGTAATTCTCCATAGTTTAAGTAGGTTTGAAGTGAGGGACCATTGATTTTTTAACCTTTTCATTGTTTGATCACACTACACTTACAAATTGGATGGCTTATACTCTCATAGGCCATATTTGGGTCTTGAACCAAGTAACGTGGATATTTTGGTCAACTTTATTGAGAAGACCAGTCAACCAAATGAAATATGTAATATCGATCCTAATCAATTAGGGATGTTCAATATCCACAACGCAATCAACATTTTAGCTAAGGATGAAGGTTTTCCACCATGTCACTCTTTTGTACTTTATATGTGGATTACCCCTTAAGATTAATGTTAATGTCTTGAAAATGTTTCAAATGATTAAGAATGCTATGTATATTTATTTGTATGAGAGTATAGGTAAAATTGAATTTCCGCATGTTGATACTACCACTACTATTAACCTTGTGACTAAAAATAATTGTACTATCCTTATGACTGAAAACATTTGATATAATTATTGACTTTGAAGAAATATTAGATGTAATTGAAAATGTTCATTTGGTTGATGATATGATTGAAAATTATGTTGAGAGGGAAAATTTAGGAAAACCATTTACAAAGCAACTAGATGACAAAATAAAGCTTATAGAAAGACAATTGTTCTTGCATGCAAATCATTTTAGAGAAGTATTAGAGGACTTTGCTGTACAAGAAAGGTTTTAGTTAAAGAGTGAAAAATGAAAGGGTAAGGATAACTTGTGAGTGTGCATCTAAGGGTTGCACTTGGAGGATCCATGTGTCCCAAACCCCAAATAGAGTAACTTTCAATATCAAGACATATAAAGGTGTTTATAATTACATTAGAACAACAAAAAACTAAAATGAAACTCAGCATGAATTGCAAAGAAGCTTGAGAGTTTGTTGATGCTTGACCTTAATATTAATTACTCTAGTATAAAACAAGAATTACTTCATAAGTATAGAGTTGAACCAAGAAACTTGATGCAATTGGATAGTGTGAAGAAAAAGGTCCATCAAACCACTAGATAGATGAAAATCAAGGGAGTATAATGACTTGCCACCTTGGGCATGTGTAGTTAGAAACACAAATCAAGGGAGTATATTGAAAATGAAGTTGGAAAATAAGGTATATAAGAACCATGAATTTAAAAGGATGTTTGTTTGCCTTGATGCTAGGAAGAAAGGATTTGTTAGAAAATGTAGGCCATGGTTTGGAATTGATTATCATTTGAAGGGGCCTTTCGAAAGGGTGTTATTATCTATTGTTGCCCTTGATGGAAATAAAGGGCATGTTCCCTATAGCACTTATAGTAGTTGAAATTGAAATTAAGGATTTATGGAAGGATTTTTTGACCTTTTTATATGAAGCATTGGAATATGTACCTGAATGGAAGGATAATTGTCTTATTATCATGTTAGACAAGCAAAAGGTCATTTGATTTGACCATTTTAATATGTTTTAACTAATATTGTTAGTACTATTTTTTAATGTCTCTTTATATACAATTTCAAGGTCTACCCCAAAATATTATTGACATTTTCCTTTATGCAAAACCTTATACGTATATACAATTATAAAACTTGTGATTATGTTGTTGTGTAGGTATTGTTATAATCACATGTTAAATCATTTTAAATTACGATATAGATCTTTAATGCTCACATCTCACTTATGGGCATGTGTAAGGCATATAATGAGTTCATGTTTGAGAAAGTCATTTTTGGTATGAAAAAAGCTAGTAATGAAGTTATAAATTGGTTACTTTTTAATGAAAAGCCAAAGCATATGTGGGTTAGGCGCATTACCCATTCTCTTTGTAAAAGTGATCATGTTAGTAACAATGTTCATGAACTTTTCAATTCTTGGCTAGGTGATGTCAGAAGAATACAATCACATTTATATTTGAGTTTAGTGTTTGTGGGTTATTGGTAACATTCCAAAAGAGGTATAAGAAGCAGTGTTTTAAAACTTGGTTCACATTGGCTAATTGGACCAGCCCAACCAGGAACTTGACTTATGAGTGGGTAAATTCATTCACTAGATTTGAAATGCTAACAACTCGAGATAAACTCATTAAATCGACTTAAAACTAGATTAAACTAGTGTAACCTAGTTTTGGGCGGACCAGTTAATACATTGGCAATTGGTTTATTACATGGGCCTATGTGTAAAATTATTGAGCTGATTTTGACGTGTGTAATGGGACAAGACATATGCAAAAGCAAGAGAGTCAAGTGGCTGTAGCTAGTTTCAAGAAAAATTAAGGAAAATCCAAAATTTTCCAATGTAAGAATCGAACCAGGGTTTTTGAAATCTTTAATAATGCATATTACCACTACGCTAACATACTTATAAATATATGACAAAAATTATATATATACATACACGTAACTTAAATCATTATATCACTTACACTAGTTCATGAGGTTTAACTAGTGACTCACTAGTTTGTCCAATGACCCATTAACTCAATACCTCAACTGAGTCAACGACCGATCTGATTCTTATAACATTAATGAGAAGGCACAAGCATAGGAGCATGTTGTTACTCCTAAAGTAAGGAAGTTTTGGACATAACAATGCAAGATGGGAGATTCGTGGTGTGACATATGTTGGCAAAGAAGAGTTTCAAGTTAAAGATGGTCACACAACATTTGTTGTTAACCTAAGAGAAAGGGTTTATGGCTACAATTATTAGCATCTAATTGGATTAACATGCAAACATAAATTACCTATATAACTTGTAATAAAGGGGATGTGGAGAATTTCTATCACCAAGCCTATTCAACCTTAATGTATTCACTTATGCTCAAAACATTCATCCTATGCCTGAGATTGATGTTAACAACAGAGGAAGTTATCGCCAAATTGATCTCCCTACTCTAAAAAGACTACTAGAAAGGCTAGGAAAAAAATTGATGTCGAGGGATCATCAAGAACCTAACAAGCAAGAAGATTAAACATCATTAGGTGTTTCATTGGCAAATGATTTGGTCATAACTATAGGACTTGTCAAAGGGCAGTAGTGAAGAAAAAAGGGCCAAAAAATAACTCTATTATTACCTTCCATATTTCTTGATTTTTTCTTTGTTAATATGTATCTTTAATATTCTATATATTTTTTGTGCTATAAACGGTTCCAAATGATGAGTAATATTAATGACAAAATTAACACTAGTTACAAGTAAACTTAACATGTAATAAGTAATATTCCTAATTGTTTAAATTATTTTGAATATAGCACAAGATAATTGAATATCTATTAACTACTTCAGTTTATCTGGGACTGTGTTGGAACCAAAGACACTAAAACGTTCAAACCCTCAAATTTTGAAGATAACAAACTTATTAATAAGTCTATGTTTTTCCAACTAACGAATTTACAGCGTCTAATCTCATACGAGCGTCCAATGGACTCATTTATGATCGTCCAAGTGTAAGTCACATTTATGGACTTAGTGTTCTTAATCTTTAAACAACCACACTAGACGCGTCCAGTTACAAGCTAATAAACAGCTAAGTTTTTTTCGTCCAATCTTTACGTCCTTCTTTTATATATCGAGACTAATGCCTTACCTTTTTAAGATCTAACGTTCAAATATTTTGAGTATTAAATAGTAGACAAAAACATTTTAGTGCAAAAGCGCAGCAAGACAGAAAAAGCAAGTCAACTCTTCGAGCTGCCAAACCAAATGAAGAATGTTCAGAAAAGCAGACTCTCGCATAGAGTTGCTCTTTCCGTTTTAGTGCAAGTTCAAAAGTAGTCTTCTCTGATATGACTAAAAGCTCAATACGCACACTTTTCTTGAAGAATTAAAGTTAAGTCTTCTTCAACGGCTCCTTTTCGCTGAAGACTATATATATCAAGAAAGAAGAAAAAGCAAAAAAAGAAGCGAATAACGAAAAATCACGCACAAACATAAAAACGCTTATTGCCTTTGTACGTGTCCACTAGAAGATAGTTTATAAATCTCTGATACATTGTGCTTAATCTTCCATATCCTCACTGTGTGAGTTGAATATGTTTGTAAAATAACCTTTTGTTGTGAAAGCCTAGATAGGCTTACTGAACAAAGAATACTAAGGTTGATAAAGCAATCTGGGGTGATTGCATTGTAAAGCTTGAAGAGGTCGTGAAGAATACTTGTAACTAAGGTTGGTTAGTAGATACCTTTTGGGCGAAGGGACTAGACGTAGCTCAAGGTTGAGCGAACCAGTATAAAATTCTCTGTGTGCTTGTCTTCTCTATCCTTTAGCTCAAAAACGTTGTCGAACTTGGTTTATATTAAAAAAAGTTTTTATACGCACAATTCAACCCCCCTACTTGTGCGTCACGTGCTATTTCACTTTTTGCATGAAAAGTAGTTGAGAACATTAACTAAAGATGCAAGAAGAGAATCATTCTACCTCCCAAGAAGTATCATTAGAGGTTTAATGATTTAGCCTCTTGATGAGTGCAAAGTTATATTATGTATTTATATGTGTGTGTGGTTGTGTGTCATACATGATTAATCCTTCTCTTTGATGATGGTGAGTTCTAAATCTAAGACTTAATGGATTAACAAAGTGATAACATGTTTTCATAAATCTAAAATTGAATTCAAGATGGAATCTATGGTTAAAATTGGTTTTAGTTTAATAAAAGATGATGTTTTGTGTAAAAGTTTTCAAATGATTCCATTTTATAGTTGGAACGATTTAATATGTTATTTTAGCTATGTAATTGGTTAATTTTGTTAATTTGATGTTAGAAAGTTGTTGGATTCGCAAATAATCTATTATTTGGTTATGTAATAGGATATTTTAGAGGTCTGGAAGAAGGTCATGCACAAATAATTGATTACATAGCAAAACAACTAGTTATTTTGTTCTTAGTTCATTTCCAGAACTACAAAGAATGAAATAATTGATTATGAAAATTGAATAATTGGTTATTGTAGGTTTTCCACTATAAATTGTAAACTTCATTGTTTATTTTCTCATGTTTTTGAATCCTTAAACTTTTGTGAGAGTTTTTCAAGAGAGAAAATACATTATTTATCATCTTTACAAGACATCTTTCATCAAATCAAGAGCCCACACATGGATCATCATTATGGATAAAAAGAAGTCATCATATGGGTATAATTGTTTTATGCTTCATTGTTTACATTTATCACAAATTGAGATGAAATCTAAACCTAACCTTATGTAATTGTCATTTCTTGAGAAAGGTTTTTTCAAGTTTTTCTTGTGGTAGGGTTCCATAAGGGATTGGTTCAAGGTTTCTTGATAGGTTTTCAAGAACCTTGGTTTTTGGGTTGTAGTTGTGTGCGATTCTTTTGTTTATGCAGTGTGCTTGTAAAAAATTGAATTACATAGTGGTATTCCTAATCGGTTTCATTTAAAACTAAATATAGATCATAGTAGTGGTGATCAAACTAGTATAAATTTATGTGTTCTCTTCTTCTCTTTACCCTTCCTCATATACATTCATTCTTGACTACTTTTTCACATGCATATCAATTTCATGAGTATCTTGTTCATGTTGATATACTAAAAACAAGTTAAATACTTTAATTCTACAACATACATATCACCAAATCAAATTAATTTAAGGTTTTTTGAAAATCAAGTGTTTTATCTTTGAAAAAGCTTTAGGGTTCTTGAAAAATTTTATAGATCCAATTCACCCTCCCTCTTGGATCCAGCCCTTTTGTTTAACATTAACTCTATCCCAATTCCCTCGCCAATGTTTTCAAGAGTAGCTAATTAAGAAACTTAATATTGTGATTTAAAACAATGGTTTTAGGAACACCATGGGTATATGTAAGGTCCTTAAATATCTACCCATGATTCCTCAGGTATAGGTAAAAAAGTATACATGCCATAAGATAAAATTTTAGATTTAGTTTACTTGCATGTTATGCACCTTGCACAAATTCTCTCAACATTCCTTTTAATATATGGCTAGAAAAAGTGTTCATTTAAAACATCTAAAGTTTTCTTAGTACCAAAGTAATCCATTAGACTTACCCATGTGATTCACATATTGATAGAGGATAACCACAAGTGCATGGTTGTAGTCAAGTAATAAATATCGAATCAATAGGGATAGAATGTTTGGTTTTGTAATTATCACAATTCGATTAAAATTAAACAAGGGAAAGGGATTTAATTAACTATTAATTTTTTGAAGAAAGAGGTAAGAGTGAATTTAAAATATAGTGAGTAATTAAAATTGGGAAGAGATTTAATAAGGAAAAAATTTCCAAGATTGGGAGCTCGCACAATGATTCACTATTAGATTAATTGTCTCACCTAGTGCTCTAATTAGTTCTCTTTGAAGGTGAATTAACCTAATGTAACCCCTGTTCCCTTTCAAAACACGAAGATGTATCTAATTGAATTAACTTATACTTTCGTGCTAGTTATGTTCAATTAAACCCATTAATTTTTTTGTAATTCATTGAATCCTAGAGCTCTCAAATTGTGCGGGCCGGCTTGACCTGGCCCGACCCAGCACACCTAGGCCATTTCTCTCTAGCAGGCTAGCCCAGCCTAGCCCGGTTTGTGTGTTGGGGCTTCTTTTTTTTGGCCCAACCCAACCCAACCCTATGTAGGCCACCGGGCCAATTTGGCCAAAAAAATTTTCGAACCTATTAATGTTGTTATCTATTTTAATTATTATTTTTTTGCCAAAAATTATATAAAATTAAATTATTTGAATCATATTAAATATTTAAAATTAAATTTTATATACTTTTTAGCATAAACGAACATTTTTATTCATATATAATTGACTTAATTACTCAATAGTCTCATTAAAAATATATCTTTAAACAAATTTTATTTACAAAATAAAGTATCCATGTTAGCCTTTCTTTTTTACAAACGTGTGTGACCCTTTCTTTTTAAATTTTTTAAGTATATTAATATTTAATATATATATATATATATATATATATACAACTATGGGACAAGGCAACAGTGGGAGAAAACAGAAAGCAACAGTGGGAGAACGAAAAACAAAAAGACTAATTGGCTTGTCGGGCTAGACGAGCTAGGCTAAAACGACCCGGTTTCTTTTGACCTGTCTTTTTTTGAGCCCAGCTCAGCCCTTTTTGAGGGCTAAGCGGGCCGGATCTATTTTGATAGCTCTATTGAATCATCAAAGGATTAAACCTATTTTCATGGTTCAAGGCCTAAGTCTCTTCCTTATGGTTCCAACGGCTAGGTTTACCTTTCAGTTCTTTCCAAGCGTCTAAGATAATGAAAAATAGTTATCAAGCGCTTCGCATTGATAAAATAATAGAGAAAGAATCAAGAAGAGAGCAAAATAGAACACAAAAGCAATTCAATTAAAACATACAATAGATATTAAGGGCTAAACCTTAATCCTAAAACAAGAGGGAATACTTACAGGTAGCCATAGAAACTAAAACAAGATAATAAAAGATAAACATCAAACTTGAAAGAGAGAAAAAGAGGAAAAGAATCCAAGTTCTCGCTCTATGTCGTCCTTAATCAAGGTTAAGATCCCCAATCCTAAGTTCAAAACACTATTTAAGGGCATTGAGCTAACCGAGTTTTGGCCTGAATTACAATTAAAATGCAAAAGGATAAGAAAACAATGTTAAGAATGGTTCACAGACATGACCAGCTGCTTACGGGCATGACCAAAGCTGTCTAAGTGTAATAGAAATAAATTAAAGCTAATCACAGGCACGAGCAGTTACTCACGACCTTAATCAATGTAAGGGCTTCCGGATGTGTTTTTTCTTCCATTTATAAGGTATCTCGAGCTCTTAGCTTTAATCTTAAAGGTCCACAATGTCTCTTCCTCCTAGATTTGATGCTCTTAAACCCAAAAACTAACCTTGAAATACAAATATACCAAAAGCGTAACCAATTCCACAAAGGATTAAAAAACAATGAAAATGCACCGTGATTAGGTCCTAAATGTTTAAATATGCAATCTATCCTAAGTAAAATGATATGCATAATTGGTATGAAATGCAACTCATCACGTATAATAGTTCTTTGACACACACATTTGATTTTCTCTAAACAAAAGAATTGCTAGCAACATATTCTCTAACACTTTTCTTCTAAAACACTCTTTGTTATTAGCTAAAATTTGTTGAAAATTACAAAACTATGTAGGTCATACTCTTTATTTAATGAACCTTACTCATGATTTTGTAATTTTCAATAAATTGAACTAATAATGAAGAGTGTGTTACCAACACACTTCCTCTAAACAAATAACCATCATGCCTATAAAATTTACCAAATGTTACATTTTCATACACACACACAGAGACCCCCCCCCCCCCCCCCCCAAAACTTTAAGATGGAAAATTCAACCATTTGTTCTGTTTTAATTAATTTTGTAAGAACCCTATTGTTTTTTTATAACTATTTCTTTTTTCTTTTGAATTTATTTCTTGACAGTCAAATGAGAAATTGAAAATTTTGATCTCTAGGTTTGTGATCAAAATTTTGAATACTATTCAACTGTAATTTTTAATAATTTTTTGGGACTAGGGCCTGGAAAATGAAAAAATGGTGTTTTCATCCCTAAAATTAATTATAAAAGTCAATTAAGACAAAAATGTACAAAAATAGTCAAAATGAAGAGAAAAGTTTATTTTAACCTTAAAATAATGTTTAGAATAATAAAATATAACTTTGAAAATTTTATGAAAATTTTCTAAATTTTTGTGCAAAATGACCCTATGTCTAATAAGCCAAACTAGAAACTTTTTGGCATCCAAAAATTCTGAAAAAATTTGTATAAATTATGTTCTTACATAAAATAATAATTCCTAATTTTATTTTATTTTTTTGGATTTTATAAATTAAAATAAATTTGACTAGATACTTTAAGATAGAATAATAATAATAGGTAATAGATTAGTAACTTAATTATTAAAATTAAAAAAAAATTATTTTACTAGACCAAGCCTACACATGTCCACTAGGATAGCTCGGGCCTTCTTTTAAGTTCAATTACTTAAGACAAGTGTGGTAGCATACAAAGAAAAAGAAATAAAAAAGAAAAAGCACCTAAAACACATTTAACACATGTCTTAATTAAAACTAACTAAAGCCTAAACTACGTTACACTTAGTTACTTAGGGATAAGCATTAGTTGTTTATGGATAATTAGTAGCCATTTCTAGTTAAATCAATAAAATCTAAATTAAAGATTTTGCAAGTACATCTAATATGCCTATAAATAGGCCAGGAGCTACACAAAAATTGATTCACTCCTCTCTTTTTCTTGCTGGCCGAGACTCTCCTCAACCCCTCATCATCTCCATTTTTTCTTTTTCCCTCTTCCAAGACTTCCATCTCTAGGCTTTGTCAAAGTGAAACCCTCTATTGCTGCAACGATTCCAAGCTTGAGTCCATCATTTTCTCATCACCATCACTAACCCCACTTCATCTTCATCTAAGGCATGGGGGAGGCGGTTGTTTTATTTCTTGTCTACTTTCATGAGGGGTTTTATCCATTAGCTTCTCATACTTTCATTTTTGTGCTTCTTGTACATAGATTGTTCTAATTTCTAGCATGTAAACTCTAATTTTTCATGATACATGATGATTTTGTATTTTTAAATCCATGTATAATTTTTGGTTAATTTTTTTAGATCCATATCATTCTACAATGTTCCTTATGGAGTTATTGTGAGAAGATTTCATTTACTTTGGATTGCTTGAGAATTTGTTTCAAATAAAATAAAATTTTGTTTGATCCTTCCTCCATAGCTCTTGGCCCTAGGTAGACCAAGAGGGATCATGGTGTTTTCTTTTTTATACTACTTTTGATTATAAGTTTATTGATTAGTGATAGTTTGTGTCAAATGTTGTAAGACCAAAATGTAGTTATTTGAGGAGAATAAGGATGGTTTTAAAAGAAAAATTTTAGGCCATGGTGACAGGCATCATTTGGCCATCAAGTGCCCAAGGAGGAAGACAATGAAAAAAAAATTATTTTACTTTTAACTTACAATAATTAAATTTTTATTTTGACATTAATTAAATTGGAGATGAAAACTAAAAATTTTAGGCACATACAAGCCCTTATGGCCTTCAGCCCTAGGATTAAAATAGAAGAAAGAAGATTTGTTTTGGGCTAATCCACATTATTAATCAATATCTTTTAAAATTAAATTCAAATAATGATTGGATCATAGGAAGTTATACCTTGTTAATATAGAAGGTTAAAAAAAGACTAAGTCTCTTAAATAGCAAGTATGTGTGTACACCATTAATAGAAATTATAAGGATAAAGTTTTATGCAGTTGATCTTTATGTAAGTCTTAAAGTACTTAAATTTTATAGAGTTATTAAGCAAGCAAAAACTAAGACTTTATCTTAAGAATTGCATAAGACTAAAATTGCATTGAATGTTTGTGTGTACACCATTAATAGAAATTATAAGGATAAAGTTTTATGCAGTTGATCTTTATGTAAGTCTTAAAGTACTTAAATTTTATAGAGTTATTAAGCAAGCAAAAACTAAGACTTTATCTTAAGAATTGCATAAGACTAAAATTGCATTGAATGTTTGTGACACATAATCACATTGACTTTTTTCCAATCAAAATGGAAGGTTATTAAATCTTTTATTTTATTTTCTCATTACTTATTTAAAATTATAAGTAAAATTCTTTTCATTTTTAAGTAAAACAATCATTAATAAATAAATCACGTTTGTAATTTATCTTATATTTGTAACGAATAACTTGAAATAAAACATTAAGTAATTACATAAGCAATTACCATGAAATGTCATAACATGGACACACACACACACACACACATACCAACCCACCCTCTAAATATATACATCAAAATATAAGGACCTAATCAGAGCAACAATTATACAAAAGGAAACCCCAACCCAATATTAGCAAAAAGAAAGGTCCTCATTACTGTAGGCTAAAAATAGTCCTCCTCATGATTAATCTCTGTCTCCACAGAGTCTATCTCATCATCTGTCAGGTAGTGTGCATGTCCATTAGGTACTTTAGCTAGTGCCCAAGATCTAAAGAGGAATTTGAAGATGTTGCAATCCATCCATTCCTCATACCAACATGGTACTCTAGGGAGAAAGCAAGATCATCTCCTATGCCGACATGGTACTCTAGAGACTAAATAGGAACCTCGTTCATGTGGCCAGGCAAGTCAATGATGAAAGGCTCCGAAGTTGGATAAAAAAAATCAACCATAGGGGTAATGAGACCAGCATCGTCATCCTCAGGCAGTGGTGGAGGTGGTGGGGCATCCTTTATGACTAAGCTTGGTGGAATGGGCAATGTGAACGATATCGAAATGGTAAAAATGACAACGAGGATACAAACATGTGGAATAGGTGATAAATAACTAATAGTAAGGTGTCCCCTATAAGTAACAAGTTGGGTCATCGTATCATAAGTCCAATGGTTATGTTGGCAATATTGAACAAAATGTTCCACGAAATTGGTAGGTCTGCTATCTATTTATAAACACACATAGCAAGAAAGAAGGAGTAAGGTGATTTATTCTCTAAATCACTTTTCATAAAAGAGAAGTAGAAATATAACAATTAAAAACATAAAACACAATTGACTTATATAAAATGGGGAACCTAGGGTTTGACCTAAGTTATCAAACTGTACCCAAGACTTCATACGGATCCATACCCCATTGATGAGCAACAATCCACATGATAACCGAGAAATGATTGAGAGCCCGTATACCTCTCTACATTGTGGTACAAAATCATCATCATCAATCTTGAGATTCAAGCCATCTTTTAGCTCTAAGCTAACACAACTCTCTCTTAAGGTACACACTACACCAATCATGGTGATGCTAAGTAAGTGTCAAGGTTATCAAGTTGATTCAGCAATTGTCCTAGCTCTAAGGCTACCCTTGCCATTAGGACATTCACTATTTGATACCATACCCTTTAGACCTCGATAGTGATCCCTGCCTTCATCCCACAATGTACGAAATTATAACTTCCCTTCACATGAGAAATCATACTTTACTGCATGATTCTCACATCAACTCATCAAACACACGCACTTAACGCAACTATTTATAGCACATCTTTTTGGAACTTCTAGCAAAGACAATCTCTGACTATAGAGATATGTAATTTCATCACAATATGTCCATCAAATTTCTCTCACAAAATTTCTCAATTTATTCTATTGTCTATTTGTCTCAATAATGAAGATTTTGCTTTAGTAAATAAAAACCTAATTTTTCTAATAAAAGTCTATACTACAATCATTTAAAATTATTTTCAATCTTATATTAAAAATAGATTTATTTTCTTTGTGACTATAAACTTAGGTACATTTGGGCCTTGGGTCTTATCATGATCAAACTAATTTTGAATCTTTAAAAACTACTTTTAGGGCATTTTTGGTTGGAAAACTACAATTGGACCTTTTTGTAAACAAAACTTATCCGGGTTTAGCTAAGTAGAAATCTTATTTGGGCCTTTTTGTATATAACTACCATTGGGCTTTGTTATAGTAAAACATTAGTTGGGCTTTGCTTTGTCTAAAACATTAGAAGCAAATTCTTTTATCAAAATATCCTTTACATGTGTGTATAAATTACTTAAAATAATTTTAGAATTATATTCCTTATCACTAAACTAATCAAATTAATAAAATTTTAATTTTTAAACAAAAATTTTATTTAGAATTTATTTAATGACCGTGGGCCATCTTAGACCAAAATACAAAAATAGAATTTCATCTAATTTAGCTATTTTTTCATAATTTTTTTATAATGCCATTTATTTTCTTTGCTTTTGAGCAGTCGAGAGCCATTCTAGGCAAAATCTCATATTCTTTTCAATTTTCAACTGCACATATTATTTATAAAATATTTAAATAAATTATATAACATAATTTTGCACTAAAGTTTTTCTCTCTCCTTGTTATTTTCTTTGTGGCTAAAACTTATAAGGCCATTCTTCATTGAAATCTTACTTTAATTAAGCTAACAAATTTTTTTAATAAAAGTCATATATTTTTTTAACATATATGGAAGGGTGTAAATAATTTCTTTATATATATATATATATATAACTAAACTTATTTATAAGAAAATAATATGATACAATTATTTTGTATTGAGCAAATATATTAATTTTAATTTCTCAAAACATTTTAAAAATATAAACATAGTATGTGCCAAAAATGGAAATTTTTTTCACAACCTTCTATTAATTTTTTTTTCAACGTGGACGAACCATGTTCCCTACCAACTCAACATGATTTATTTCCATTTTTGTCAATATCATTCCATAATCATCAATATACCAAATAAGGCACAATATAGCTTCAAGGAAATCATTAAATAACAACATCATCCACAATATTTCCAAATAAAAGTAATAGAATCAACACTACCAATAAATAATAGATTACAAAATGGAGTCTCAATAAATAAAAAAATATCACAAGAAGAGTCTAGGAAAAGATTTAGAAGTTAAATCTCTTCCTACTCTCCTTGGTAAGCAAGAAAATGGAAGAGAATCATCACCCCTCTATACCTATTGCTCGTGATTTGGAGAGAAAAAGGGAGGAGGAAAAGCTTTAGTCAAGTGCTTCAATGGAGGTCTTGAAGTTGTAGCTTAATTGCTTGAGGATGGAATGGTTTAAGTGAGTGAAAATGGAGTAAAAAAAAAGAAATTAAAAGATAGAGGGAGAGGGGTGGTGCTGTCACATCTAGGGGGGTAGCAAAGAAAAAAAAAAAAACTAAGTGGGAAATGGGTAGTTGAGTGTCCAATCTTGTCTTAAATATTTGTACAAATTAGAACTTAAAATAATTCAAAATAGTTTGATTTATCTTTAACAAACTACTTATATCTTTAAACAACTTAATCTTTATTTTAAAATTAGTTTCCATTTAGTTACATGCTAGTTATGTGTCTAGTCATTATATTACACATGTGCCAATTTGTAACTTTCTTAGCAACTTCTTTTTATAATAATAAGAGAAAAAAGGTCATACACTGATAGTGTAAAGTAATTTTACACTGTCATCCAATCACAAAACATTATGTATGGTAAATTTGTTGACTTTTACCATAATAGTCTTAAAAGTCATACTAACGGTGAATTCCAATTGGTTGACAATGTAAAATTTTTTACACTGACAGTGCATGACATTAAACTCTAATAATAATCTTTTTTAATTTATAAAACTACTGAATTTAGCAACATGGGCTTAGTGAATTATGCACCTCTAGGTCCAACCCAGTCATGTGCAGATCCAACCCAAGCAACCAAATCTTTATTTCAAATTTTATCTATTGAATACAAATTAATCATTAGTTAATGCTATTTTTGACAAAATAATTAAATTATATCATTTTTGTGTACATAGTTTTCCGTGACAGAATTTTCTTATGAAGTATTTATTATTTCCTAAATTTTAAAATTTAAAATAAATTTTTCACACTTTTCTATAATTTTTAACGAACAAAAATGTTGTTTTGTGTTTATAATTACTAATAAATCAATTTTATTATTTTTTAATAATTTTAATTTAAAAAAAATATTTATTTACCTAAAAATGAATTTTAAATAATTCTTAAGGACTTTTGATATTAAAAAAGGCATTGGTTTGACTTACACAATCAACCAAGGACATTTTCATCCTTTTACGCAAGATTCTCTAAATTTTTTGAAAATTCCCAAATTACTTTTTTAATATATAATACATTATTTTAGGCTAAAAACTAAATTTTTATCAATATTTGGAGTCTTTACTTAGATTTTATTTGCTTTGTGACACTTAGGGACGTATTTGTTATTTTTCAATTATTTGTATTAATTCTACAAAATTAATTAAAAAATTTGTTTCTAAGTTTTTCAAACTTTCAAATTCAATTGTGTAGTCAAAATATGAAAATTCTAACTTGTCACATAAAGCAAAAATACTAAGAAAATAGACAATTATATATTCTAACATACAATTAAATATAAAGAAAGCGAGGGTTTTACAATATTATATATGGAAAAAAGCAGAGATATTGAAGTATCTCTAAATGATAGATCTCTGAGATCAGAGATTATTCTGCCGAAATCTCTGGATAATTTTGTATTAAGATTGTTAAGGTAAGGGACCATTGATAAGGTCTAGAGGGTATGGTATCGAGTTGTGAGAATCTTAATGGTTAGGGTAGTGCCCTAGAACCAGGATAATCACGTAACCAACTTGATGACTCAAACACCTGCTCAACATCACCAAGATTGGTGCAGTGTATACCCTAGGGATAAAGTTGTGAGATCTCATTATTTATGATTAATGATGAGGATTTTATGCCAAGATGAGTAGGGGTATATGAACTCTCAATCACTTCCCAGTAAGAATAACTCAATAATGGGGGGTATAGATCCATACGTAGTGTCAAAGTATTGGGTAGGTTAGCATAACTTAGAATGAGTCCTAGGTTCCCCCTTAATTTAAGTCAGTTGTGTTTTATCTTATGTGGTTGCATCCTTCTATGAAAGTGGTTTATTAGGAAAAATAAATCATTTCACTCTTTTCTTCGATTTTCTTTAATTTTATGTGATTGTGATATACAAAGATGGCTTTGTTTCCACTAATGGGATGATTCCACCTCGAGTATAGCCCTACTGGATATTGGGAGCACAATGTCCATACTAGAAAGGACATATACTTAGGGTATGTGACTACTAGTTTTTGTTGAGACAAAACCATCCATAGGAAGATGTTTTAATGACAATAAACTATCAAGAAGCAAATTCTAAGTCTTCTAGACTTATTATTAACTAATGGTTCGCTTTGAGATGTGGCCTATAAAAGCATGATTAAGAAGAATGGAAGAAGGTGGAAAGTGTCAACCTAAGTATGACATCCTCTATAAATAGGTTATGTAGTTTAGAAGCAGTCCTACCAGAAGAAAAGTTGACTAGAAGCATACAAGGCTGATCATGTTACTTAGAAGGTCAAAGTGCAGCAAGGTCAAAAGTTGTGTATGAGAAAAAGCATGATCAAAATATGGATTCAGTTAAGGGGTAGCAAAACAAGAAAGTACACATGACAAGAGGGTCACCACAAGATGCATTACTAAACAAAGAATGGGATATAAATATCCGCATTGTTCAGAAGCACCTAAACTAAAAGGAATTTGTCCAAAGTCAGATCAGCAAGTGTTTAGAAATAAGAACCTGCATAGATCATCAAGTTTTGACAAAATCAAAGCAACTAGAAACATAAATGACTACCACATAAGCACAACAGTTACCAGAAGCAACCACAAGAAAGATCCTACAAATGTCAATCTTCAAAAGCAGTATTCCTAACAAAAGTTTAGAAGCAGTCAAAGAATGAAGCACTAAGTAGCCAATACATATACATCAACTATCAAAATTTTCAAATTCAAATTTGTGAGTGATTATCTCAAGATAAGGAAGCAGAAAGGATAACAAAAAAGTCTAGAAGCTGCAAAGAAGATAGAAGTCCAACCAAGCATTGGCCAATTGTTTGAAAAGGACAGCTCATACACTGTTTGACTGGGTTTGAATTCTCTCCAACAACTATAAACGCTACTTTGAAGCCTATAAAAGGACCCTTATTCATAGGAGCTTATTACAAGGAAGGAAAATAGCAAAGTGAGGGTAAGATTAGAATCAAAGAGAGATATCCAACTTCTAAAGAGAGTTTTCCTTAGCCAAACATCTAGAATTTGTATTAGCTATAGAGTCTATCCAAAAGAATGTTTGTAAGCCTCTTCTCTTATAAATCTCATGTGTTGAGTTTTAAGAAGGTATGGAATAGAGTCGGTCTAAACAAAACATGTGAGGGAAACTTAAAAGATTAGTCAAAGGATTGTTGCTTCTGAAGTGGTTTGAAGCATAACTGAGTCAGTTGTGTGTGTCAACAGCAAGGTTGTCATGGGTTGAGGCCTGGAGACGCTTGTGAAAGAATACTTTGGTTGAGAAGACTTGGAGATGTGAGAATAATCAATTCAAAACATGCAGGGGTGATAATACTGGATTGTGCAGTTTGTAGAGGCTTGAGAAGAATACTCAAAAAGCTTGGGGAGGCTTGAGTAGAAAGAATGCTTTGTATAGTTGGTGCGTTTACTTAGTGAAAATATGTAGCTCAAGTTAAGGGGTGAACCAATATAAATTTTCTTAAGTGATGTATTCTTTTCTTTTTGCTTCTCATCTACATTTACTACTCTCCTTTTAAAAAACCTTTAAACCATACATTGAGGTTTAGCAAATTGTTTTAAAAAAGGATTTCTACACTAAATTGAACTTTAGAAGCAATAAACAAAACTAGATTTAGATTTGTATCAAAATCTTGAAATTTTAACCTTGTTTTGAGAAGTAGCTTCTCATAGTTGTTTATAAGTGTTTCTTTTTACAACAATGCATCATATTTAAATACAAGAGAAGCTTTCCTTGCTCCTAATCAAATTATGACAGCATCACTTTAGGATCAGAAGGTTAACTATGTTTTGTGCAGGAAAAAGCTAAATTTGTCAAGTGTCACTATGCAACCCCCTTCTAGTGACTCTCTAATCCACGATCAGTTTCTTGTTCATCTACCTTGACATTATGATGCTGGTTTCTTCCATTACTCTACCTCTTATGATCACTACTCCTCCTCCTATAAGTTACACCAGAGAACCTGCACCACCTCCCATGGGTGATGTATATATGATAGATTTTTAGTATGCTCCTATGATTCACTTCTACAACCCTTCACCCTCTTCAATTGTGGCTCTAGTACATCAAACTCCATCAGGATCTCCTGTGCCCTCCTTTGTTTACCAGCCAAGGATGGGTAACAGGTGGTTGAGCCTATCAACCTCTCCCTTTAATGTGTTAAGATATCCAGGCATAGGCGGTCTATAGGCCAATGGATTCATTAACCCTAATTCGAGTAGTGGCAACAGCAATAGTGAGGGAGAAGGGTTTTCTAAGGGCTCCATCTGAGCGAGATGTTGGCAGATTTCATCTTTTTGTGGCCTATAGGATTTTGGTGATAGGTATAGTTGTACTACTTTGACTCAGGCCTCTTTTTTTTATGTACATATAGGAGGGGTAGTTAGCCTGTTGATCTTTTTATGTATTTTGTTTCTAGTAAGTTAGGACAACTCGATGATGACATCAAGTAGGTTATGTATGGTAATGATGATATATATATATATATATATATATATATATATATATATATATATATATATATGTACCAGGTGTCAAAGTTAGTCAAATTACACCTTCAATAACTTTTTGTTGAATACAAATTTAACTAATCCAACTACTAAATTATGTGATATTATCTTCATGAACATGTATTTCAAGTTTCACATCATTTGAACTTTGTTAGATATGCTATATAACATTGAATATTTACATATATTTTAATATCATATGGTACGTTAAAATAAAATGATGTGATGAACTATTAAATAATTTTGGAATTTGTATACTTAATCTAATTAATAAGAACATCAATTCAACAGTTGGATTGGTTCAATTTGCATTATACAAAAACTTATTGAAGGTCTAATTTGACTAACTTTGACACCTAGTGTCAACGGATTCTGACCTAATATATATATATATATATAAAATCTTTTGTAGTCTATAGGATTTTGGTGATGGGTCTAATTGTACTACTTTGACACAGGCCTTTTTTTTTTTTTTTTTAAATGTACCTATAGGAGGGGTATTCAGCATGTTGATCTTTTTATGTATTTTGTTTCGAGTAAGTTGGGACGACTCAATGATTACATTAGGCAGGTTATGTGTGGTAATGATGATATATATATATGGATTAGGATTCGTTGACACTAGGTGGCAAAATTAGTCAAATTACACCTTCAATAACTCTTTGTAGAATGCAAATTTAACCAATTTAACCGTTGAATTTGATATTCTTATTAATTAGGTTAAGTATACAAAATTTCATACAATTATATATATAGGATCAGGATCTATTGACACCAAGTGTCTAAGTTAGTCAAATTACACGTTCAATAACTCTTTGTAGAATGCAAATTTAACCAATTTAACCATTGAATTTGATGTTTTTATTAATTAAATTATATATACAAAATTTCATACAATTCTAAAACTATTTAGTAGTTCATTGTATTAATTTATTTTAACATACAATATGATATTAACATATATATAAATATTCAATATTAGATAGCATATCTAACAAAGTCCAAATGATGTGAAATTTGATGTACATATTTATGAAGATAATATCACACAATTCAACGGTTGGATTAGTTAAATTTGCATTCTACAAAAAGTTATTGAAGGTGTAATTTGACTAACTTTGACACCTGGTGTTAACGGATCTTGACATTTATATATATATATATATATATATATATATATATGACTATGGTTGACTTTGTAAAATTCTCATTAGCTGTCTTAACTTCGTACTCTATCATCATGACGATTAAAATGAATTAATTAGATAATTATGCTTATGATAACTTAGCTAATAAATATTGTCCGCAAGGTAAATAATAATTGAAAATTTATATAAATGAATAATTAAATTAATATTAATTTTTGGTTAGTGACAAAGCAATGTGATTAGGCGTCACTATAACACCCTAAGGAGCATTACTGTAGCTTAGTCTAGATTTAAAAAAAAAACAAACTTGAAAAGATAGAAACAACATACAATGCTACTCATAAATGTAATTAAATACTATATACGAACAATACAATAAAAAAATATACATGTCAAATATAACTCATCTATCATCCGAAGGTATTGTACAAAATATAAAGAAGAATACAAAAACATAATGTAAACTAGACTACGTTTCTTGCACGTGACTCCAAGCTCCATCTACGCATGTCTTCACCTGTATCTTGAAAAAGGGGAAACTTAAAGGAATGAGACATAATGTCTCAGTAAGTGCTCTAAGGACTCTACGACTGGGTTAGACTTTTCTATTCGGACAACCTTCATCATTTATCTTTTATGGCTTTAAACTCACTAGGTCTCTTATAATTCGCCATACCTATGGTCTAGTCTACACCTTTTAATCTTCAATACTTTCTGTGTTAATTACTTTCTCATTCTCCTAACTGTTATATTAGTTTACTGTCTCATTCTCAACATAAGAACTCTTTCTTACCCAAAATGTTCTCTAGTATTTAAACCCTTCATGTTTAGATTTTATTTTTCTTTCTTTTAATATTTAAGGTTGTTCTCTATGGGTCAAGTCTAAGGTCACAGACATTCTAAAATACTTTTGACCATCCCTTAACACTCACCTTAATACAGTCATTTTGTTCTCTCTTACTTGTCTTATACCTTTCTATTACGCTGTGTGGGGATTCATTCTTTCTCTACCTCATTCACAACTATTATTATCCAACTAGGACCCTCACAACACTATCCTAGGGCCTACCCTCTCACTTATCCTTGAGGTAGCAAACACAATTTTAATTACAAGCATACATTTATTTCACATCTTTTGCCTAGGAACTAGACATACGCATCGTTCTGTTTCATCAAGCAAGCATGACATACATGCATAACATGAGCACATATACATAATCTTGACAATTTATCACAATACACAATCACATTTCACACATGTACACATTACATCATTTTCTTATGAACAAGGGCACATAGAATTCACATAATTACAACGTAGCACATTTCAATATATCACACTATAACAAGATACATATGCGTGCTATGTTCCTAAACCACTACTCATGCACATGTGGTACCAACCTAAACTTTTTGGAAAGTAGACTAGGAGTAAATGCAAGCCATAAGAAGCGTCATTGGTACTGATGCCTTCGGCTTTCGCACCCTCAATTAGCATGATATCCCCCGATGACTAGTCAGGGTTACCCAGTTTTGCTAGTACACCCCAGTTCCATGGGATCAGCATGGACCATTGGAGTTTTCCCAACCAGCTAACCCCCAAGGCTAAGGTTAGACAACCCATCACGACCTCCACCAGCCAGATTCCTACATACTATCCTCATCACATAACTCAAATGTTATGATGCATGGTCACAAATAATGCTTACAACTTTTTATAGACTTTTATCATGAAACATTGGCACAATTTCATATCACACTCAGTTTCTTTCAAGGTAAATAATAATCATACAATATAAACTCAACAAGGCATAAGAAAGCAAGCAACAATGAGTTAAAAACTACAAAAAGGAGTTCATAAACACAAAGAACGGAATAATAAAAGTCTTATCCGCCTAGCAGGACGAAAGTCCCGCCCGGTGGTCCAGCGAACCCGCCTAACGAGTTCGTGCTGGAACCCAATCTGCCCGGCGGGCGTTGCACCCCGCCTAGCGGGTCTGCATCAGGACCCAACCCGCCCATTGGGCTCGTGCGCTTAGGGCCAATGTGGAATCCAGTTTTTGAAAAAAGGTCGCCCAACGGCTATTTAATCCCGCCGGATGGATCTGAGGTACTAATTTTAATTTATTTTTCCTATTGTCTTTGGTTTCTAAATGCTCCCAAATAAATAATTAGATTCTTAATCACTCTTGTACATTGGTAATTGTTCAATCAAATCTATGAATTTCTTACTCCCTTACAATCCCCTCAAAACCCATAAAATCCCTAAACTTAGGTATAAGGAGGGAAAAGATAAATAGATAAACAAGAACAAGGAAAGACACGGGGGAAAGCACTCACCTTTAGGAGTACGCAAAATTGAGTTCTAGGGTTTGAGTTCTCCGGTTTCTATTCCTCCTCCTTCTCTTCTTCTTCTTCTTCCCTTTTCTCCTCATTCTCTCTAACTTCTCTCTTTTCTATTTTGTGGAGGCTAAATCTAACCCTCCTTCTCTATTCCCTTCTTATAACATATGGGTGAGTATGTAACTTGGTGGGCTTTAGTCTCTTGTTGGGCCCTAAATGCTATTTTGAGTTCTATGATAATATTCCTACTAATTTATAATACTAAGGTATTAATAACAATAATAGTAATAATAATAAATATAATAACATCAACAACAATAAATATAATAACAATAACACAACACAATAATAATAATAATAATAATAATAATAATAATAATAGCAATAATAACAACAATAAATATAATAATGATATGAACAATAATAAGAATAATAAGTGATCTAATAACAATAACTCTTAAAACTTTTTTTGTCTAATAACACATGGGAATGGTTCTACTCAAAGCTATTTCGTAGTTTATTTCTAGTACTTGAAATTTGAGGTGTTACAGTCACAAATTTATTTTAGGAATATTTTAGTAATTTAATGTCTATATATTTTTTTAAAAAATTAAAAAAACTTGTTTCTCTCTCTCCTTAATCTCATTTTCAATCACGAATCTTCTTCCTTTTTCCTACTTCATTGGTGTTCTCTTATTCCTTTTCCCACATCTAATGCTAAAATAATGTTTCACTTAATTTTTGGTATCTTTGCAGTTTTTTTACTACATGATTATCTAAAATAATTTAATGATCATTCAGCAAAATGGGTGTTATCGTGACTATAGGTAATTTAAATCCTGACAGAGGTGTTAGGAACCTGTAGGTAGCTTTTGGCGGAGAGCATTGTTCATTACATAACTTCATTGTCTATGAGATCCGATTTCAAACCTGGTTGATCATATTAATATTATTCCACTTGGGTACTATTAAGCAGGTTTCAAGAACATGGGTGGAATTGATACAGAAGATCTCGATGGCTTCGTTTGGTGTGCCCACAAGTTATGATTGAACAATATTACTTTTTGGTGAAGAACAACATTTCATATAGGAAACATTCTTGCTTCTGATTTTTATTTTTATTTTATCATTACGAGAGATTTTGCTAAAAAGAACACCAGTGAAGTAAGAAAAGGGAAGAAGAATTGTCACTAAGAATGAGATCGAGAGGGGAAAAGAGAGAGAAACAAAGTTTTTTTTTAACCTTTTTTATAAAAATAGAAATTAAATTACCAAAATATCCTTAAAATAAATTAATTAAAACAATTTAGATGGTTGGGTTTTCTGCCCTAAAATTTTGGTGTAAGTTGCTAATACACTGCAACTAAAAAAAAAGTGTGAGTATATATGAAATTTGCTAATGCACATACACTTATTTTTTAGTTAGAGTATGTTAGTAAGATATAACTATAATGTATCTTAAAATATACCAACGGTGTAGCTTGTTAACATACTCAAACTAAAAATAAGAGTGTATACGCTAGCAAATGCTTGTGGAGTTTGTTAACGTATACACACTTGTTTTTTGGTTAGAGTATGTTAATGAGCTATAACTACAATATATCTTAAAATATACTTATGGTGTAGCTTACCAACATATTGCAACTAAAATGCAAGTGTATGTACAATTTCATACCATTGGACTTTTCTAGATATGTTATCTAACATTGAATATTTACATATATTTTAATAACATATTGTACATTAAAATAAAGTGATGTGATGAACTATTAAATAATTTTAGAATTATATGAAATTTTGTGTACTTAATCTAATTAATAAGAACATCAAATTTAACGGTTAGATTGGTTAAATTTGTATTCTACAAAAAGTTATTAAAGGTGTAATTTGACTAATTTTGACACCTATTGTCAACAGATCTTGACCTTACATATATATATATATATATATATATATATATATATATATATAGGGTGGAGATCAATAGTTATTACATTAATTTGAATTTATTTAATGAAGTAACAAATAGTTTTTAAACTTTATAGCAAAATATAACACAATATATATAACAAAATATACCTATGGCATAGTTTGCTAACGTACTTCAACTAAAATACAAGTGTATGTACATTAGCAAATCCTTATGTGAGTGTGTGGTGTGTGTGTGTATATATATATATATATATATATATATATATATATATATATACGGGAAGGGATCAAATTACATCAATGTAACTTATACCAATTATTATACCATCAATAATTTTATATAGAATGTGATTTTTATCAATCCAACTGTTGAATTGTAATTGTATATTACCTTGATTGTTTGTGTCAAATTTTTTGAAAATTGAACAACAATAAGAAAGTAATCAAATAGTTCATATTTTTGTATATTTAAAAGTATATATTACGTCAATTTTGATGTATATGAATTATGTACCACATAATTTTTTATTAATATAATACTTTGTAGATATGATCTAGATGAAAAGAACTTTGAATTCAATTGTGGGTTTTGAGATAAAATCATTTAATTGAAAGTTATTGAATGGTGGAATCGTAGGTATATATATAGGGTGGAGATCAATAGTTATTACGTTAATTTGAATTTATTTAAAGAAGTAACAAATAACTTTTAAACTTTATAAAAATTTATAAACTTGATCTAGTTAATAAAATCTTTCAATCCAATGATTGAATCGTTAAGATTTAATATATATATATATATATATGTGTGTGTGTGTGTGTGTGTGTGTGTGTGTGTGTGTGTGTGTAAAGAGTTATTAAGTGGAGTAATACTACCCAAAATTATTCTTGGAATAACATGATTCCCGCCTAATATATATATACACACACACATTCTCATTTCTTACATTTATTAAAAATATAAATTCATTATTATAATAGTTAAACAATTTAAATAATAACAATAATAATAATTAAATAATAAAGTTGAAATCATACATTTCACTACAAAAATATAATTTATTTTTTAAGTTTATTATTTTTAAAATTCTTGTCATTTATTAATTTTATATATTATTTAAATTAAAATATGGTTAATATATAATTTATATTATATTATATTATATATATAGATATATGTATATATATATATATATGTATATATATATATATATAAGTAAATTAAATTTGAAAAAAATAAGACAAGTTCATCGTAATTCGTAAATTTTCTCGAAAGAGATAAAATTGGGATTCAATTTTTTCATCCCTATCTTTTCTAAACCTGACTCCGAAATTGTTCAATTCTTAACAAGGACAAAATAGGAACTGAAAAGCGTCAAACCCACCTCACCCCTTACTAAATAGCTCCTTGACATGTTTACATCATATTTATAAAAGTTGTTTGTGGTTCAAAACTCAATGCCTTAGTACTCTCCATGTAAGCTTTTTTACTCCAAATACCTTCAATAAGAAGTGCATTTAGAGCTACTTTTAATTCCTTTGCTTTTACCCTTGTAATTGGTCCATAGTAATTAAGGATTCTTGGATTCAACGTATTCGAATGCACGCTACTATCTCCATCTTATGTGTTTCCATCAATAAATGTGAAGACATATAAAATATTTAATCCTTATTTTGATGAGCCCAAACACATATAATTTGTTAAAATAAACAACCAATAAGCTTATATTTGTAAAAATATTCATTTTAAATAAGGACAATTCATATTTTAATAATTTTAAAAAAAATCCCATTTTGATAATTTGGAGATATACACAATATCATTAATTTTTTATTTACTAATTATATTAAATGGACAATCAATAATAATTAACGTTATCTATATAATTTAGAAATGGTCTACCACCTAACCTTGTAACATTGCATTTTTTATTTATAAAATTTATTTAAATTATAACTTTATTTTTTTCTTTTATCTCATTTCACACTTTTGTATTTTTCTTCAGTTTTCATATTTTTCAATCTTTCAATTTTTTAAATTTAATATTTTTACAGTTATTTTTTCTTTTTACTAAATAAATTGAATTATTTTTTTAATAAATTAGAAAATACATACTTCATTATATAAGCAAATAAAATAAAAATATACCTTAATGAAATTTCCTTGAAGTGTTATTATTTATTTAATCATATTATTGCAAGTTTCAAAAAAAAAAAAATACTTGAATAATTATTCAATTTAACTTTTGAATGTTTCATTGGTAATTCTTCAATTTTATTTATACTAATAATATTAGTAAAAGGAACATAATAATATTATCACCAATATATAGCATATTAAATACAAATCATGATTATCAAATATGAGATGAATTTGTATTTAAATTTAAATTTTTAATGGAGAATGGATTATTTTCGTTGAATGTAATAATAAAATTTTTAAAGAAACAGCTAAAAATTATTAAAATTTCAGTGTTGGAAACTAATTAAACTATTTAATGAAATTTTAAAACTGATTGCTAATATAATGTTGCATTAGAAATCTAAACAATGAAATGGATTGTGAAATAAAAGTGTTTTGGTTATTTGAATTAATTTGAGTTTCATAAATGAATTAATTACTTAAATTTAATTAATAACTATTTAAGTAATCACTCTATCGATGAATATATATTTCTATTCGATAAATGCTATTCACTATCTTTAAAGTTATATTTATAATATAGGATTGGGCTCCTTAACCTTCCATAACAATAAATAGCCAAGATCATTACAGCTCATTAAAATTGTCACATTGTATTTGATTCAAACAAATAAATATATTATTAAAATAAAAATAAAAATAAAAACTATCCCACACTTCACCGGCCTGATCTTTGAACCCGCACTTCACCTTCATTCTGTGGAAGAGACAGAGAGCTAGCGACGAAGACAGGGTTGCGTGGATTCACCAAAGGGAGAGGTTTTTTTTTTGGGTATTGACAATCATTCAGACCTATGCACAGGAGATTAATTCAAATTACGGGGACCTAAATTAACAATTGTTTATGCCATCGAGAATGCTTCTTCCGCTTTGCCGACATTGAATTAAATTATAGGGTTTCGTTTGTGGAAAAATTGGCATGTATTCTTCTTTTTAGCTTTTATTCAATGAATTATTGTTGGTGTAATTTGATTTCATCGATGCTCTGGGGCTGGGTTTCGTTGCGTGTTTATTAGAGTAAACATTGGGGAATAGTATTTTGTTCTATGTTGAACGAGATGAGACTGTTATTTCGTCGGCGTCACATAGGTGAAGAGCGGGAATAACTTGTTTTTATTTTTACTTTAATTATATATTTTTATTTTGTTAAAAACAAATATGATGTGGCAATTTTAACGAGTTGTAATGATTTGGGTCGTTTATTATTATGAAAGGCTAAGATGTATACACTTTATCTTTTAGAGTGCAGGTTGTACTTTAGAGGAGTCCAATCCTATAATATAATTTAAAAATAATTATACTTACCTTTCAAATGATACAATTCCATGAATAACATATTTTTTTGATTTATAAGTTAAAAATGGCATTAGATACTTCAATTCTATAAGCATAATGTTTGTTTCGATATAGTGAAATTAGGGAGTGAAAGAAAAATTGTTAAAAATAAATATTTTGCTTTACTAAAAATTTTAAAATTTATTAAATATAGCTTGAGATTTTAAAAATAGGAAAATAGTATAATGAAAAGTATTTGCCTTCAAACTTCTACTTTTAATTTCTTCATACGACGTTGAAATTATAAAAACTTTTATTGAGTTTGATATATCTTTTTTAACTAAATATTAGTATAAATTAGAGAACTTTTATGAATAAATCCTTTTACGATGGTAAGCAAATGTAATTTTATTTGTTAATTAATCATTTTCTATATCATTAATGTGATCATCTTTATGTGAAAATGTGATATGTAATTATGTACATATAATTTGTAACTTAAACTTAGCAGTTTAGCATTGTTTTGACTAAAGTATTAAATTAATTCTTTGAATATCTTATAAGATTATTGGGCCCTCCATGTATTTGTGAGTCTTTCGAATATTGAAAAAAAATCTAAAAATAGTCCCTATGTTGATATATAGTATATTGATAGAATTTTCATTTTGATATTATTTAAGAGATTATTTGATATCGTAATTTAATTTAAAACTAAATTGTAATATGAAATGAATTGTTAAAATGTTAACCAAGTGGTTTAGTAGTTTTAAATAAACTATTATTTATTATCTATTTCAATATATAGTAATGTAAATAACAACAATCTATTATTATTATATTATTATTATTAATGAATGATTAATAATATACAAATAAAATATTACATTTTTTACAAACTAGTGTATGATACACGAATAAATTTTAGTCTTTATATGGATCTCCATATCTCGAGCTATTAGTCTCTGACTCTTGGCCAAACAATACCTGAGCACCAAAAAAAAAAAAGAATAAAGTTTAATTAGAGCATCACTATGGTGCAATCATGGTACAGTTGTTTAACTCATTTTTGGTGGACCCTATAATCCCACATGGATTTAAGAACTTAACTGTTTTCTCTAATGGTACACTCTTGAAAACTTAAAATGGGTTCTACAATTGTTCTTGAGAACTATTAAGAACCATTGCTTATATAAACACCTTGTCTTATTAAAAAAAATTTGACACGGCCCAATTGCAACAATAGTCGAAACTTGCACAAGACGGTTCTTAAGTTTAAGGACCCCTATAACAACTTTATTGGTGTAAGCCCTTAATGTAACACCCCATATTTTCCTTAATCATAATAATAATATAATAAAATAATAATAATAATATAATTATTATTATTATTATTATGATTATTATTATTATTATTATTGTTGTCTTGTTTTATAAAATGGTATTTTGGAAAAAAGAAATATTATGCTTTTAAAACAGGGTTTTATAATTAGAATGTTTTTAAAAGTTTTAAAACCCTTATGTTGGGCTTAGTTTTATAAGCCCAAAGTTAGCTTTAAGTATCCCTTAGGTTTCTTGAAACTAATCCTTTTCCTTATTCTCTCTCTTGTGCTTCCTTGGAGATACCGTGCTGTCAGAGGTCTTTGGAGTCAAGAAGTGAGGAACCTTAGGAAGAAGACATTGCTGCACCGTTCGCATCCTCTTGTCGGAGATCGCCTCTTTCAAGTTAAAGGAAGAGTGAGTTATCTCGCTCATGGGTATGGCTTTGGTCGTGGGTAGAGGGGTGGCCCTAGACCCCAATTGTTGTGAATTATATGATTGTGTGTGTGCAAAGGGGAATGCGATTTTCACCAAATCATTAATATGCTTTATGAAAATTTTATGTTTAATTTATATGGATTATCATGAATTGCCTTTTTAAAATTTGTATATTGGATCCGCCCAGCGGGGTTAGAAAGCCGCTAGGCGACCCTTTTTTGAAAACTGGACTCTACGTTGGCGCCGAGTGACTGTGTGTTTGCCAGGCACGCAGATCTGCCGCGTGGGATGCACAATCTGCCAAGCGGATTGGGTCCTGACGTGGACCCGCTGAGTGGGTTGGTTTTTGGCGCAGACTTGGCGGGTGGGATTTGTAGCCTGCGGGGCGTATTCGCTGTTGGCATGACGAATGGATACAACCTTTGCTATTTCGTTCTTGTGCCTATGAACTCCATTTTTTGCAGTTTTTAAACTCATTATTGTTTCTTTTTATTGCCTTGTTGAGTTTATATTGTGTGACTGTTATTTACCTTGAGAAAACTGAGCGTGATATAAAATTGTGCTAATGTTTCATGATTAAAGCTTGTAAAAGTTGTAAGCATTGTATGTAGCCATGCATCATAACATTTGACTTATGTGATGAGGAAGTATGTAGAATTTTGGCTAGGTGGAGGCCGTGATGGGTTGTCTAACCCTAGCTTTGGGGGTTATCTGGTTAGGAAAACTCCAATGGTCCATGCTAATCCCATGGAGCCGAGGCGTACTGGTAAAACTAGGTAACCCTAACTAGTCGCCGGGGGATATCATACTAATTGAGGGTGCAAGAGCCGAAGGCATCGGTACCGATGGCGCTTCTTATGACCGTGCATTTACTTCTAGTATACTTTCCGACAAGTTTAAGATGGCACCACATGTGCATAAGAAATAGAAGCTAGGTATTGCATTACATATGTTTGTGCATTTCAATTTTGCAAATTGATATTATTGATTATGTATGTGATGTGTATTCTACCTGTCTCCATTGTCATACTTTGAGCATGAAGTGAGATATATCTCACTCCCTTGTTTTCTGGTGTGTTCTGTCTGTGTCTGTGATACACAGGTGACGGTCCAGTAAGACCTTGAAGAATAGTCTTAAAGTAGAGGCATTGGCCTCATTGCAGTTTATTTTAAAGCATTTTTGGATTTTGTTAGCTCTGATAGTAATGTGACATCGGGGTCTTAGTTTATTTATTGTTTTAGCTTTTGAACTTTAGACCAATAGTTTTACTTCTTAAATTGGTTTATTTTCTAAAGACTTGAATGGGCCAACTGTGGGCCACCATCTTTTGGTTAATTAGTAAAGTATCTTATGGAATTTTAGTAAATGTGAGTTGTGCATGTGATGTCCTTTAACCGTGTGAAGAAGGAGATTATAAATTATCGTTTTATTTCACAAATGAAAAGTATGTTATATTTTCGTAATATTTATTTAATAATTAGCTTTAGGGTAAAGGGTTGTCACACTTAAGGCCAATGCTTTATGGTTTACTTTTGTATCTTGTTTTATTTATTTATTAATAATATGAGGCATGTCATTTATTATGTGTGTATTGGAACATAATAAAGTCATAGAATAATTTATTTAATGCTATTCTTAAATATCCTTAGTCATGTATTATTGCAAATAAGAACAACGATAATACATTGAAACTAGTATGTGAGTAGACTGATGATTGCGTATTAGTGTAATGATGGTTAATCTAATGTGAGAACGCTACATAGAAGAGTTATGTAAGTGTCATAAGTGATTCTCAAAGTGACTATGGTGTATGTAGTCCTATACCTCACTACGATTCTTACCTGAGTTGTATTGTTTTAATGCCCATCAAATATTGCTTGTAATAGGGTGATTATAAAGCTGATAATTGGACATAAAACAAATCATGAAGAGGGACATGAATGATCTAGATGAGATTTGTTCCTCCTTCATAGTAGGAGTAATATCTGTCGGGCCCTTTTGGTAGAGTAAGACAGTAATGCATGGTCATGCTAAAATGAGTCCACATGGGATATTGATCTCATTTATTCTTATGTCTTCTTGGTATCAAGAATAGATAAATTAAAACTATTCAAGGATAACCACATTCTATGTCTTATGTTCAATTATGATATAGGGACAAAGGGACTAAGTTACATAAAAACATATATCATGAAAGGTTATGTCAATGACAAACATTCTTGTTACTTGGGTAATAGTGGTGTGTGTCAGATACAGTTTACTCTTATGATATTAAATAAGATTTAGTATTATTGTCAATGTAATGAGAACCTATAAGGTCACACACATAAGCATATTAAAGGAGAAAAGAAATATTAAGTATAACTATAATATTTCTTATTGGTTGAACTTATAGAATATGAGCCCACTTGAAAGGAAAATTGGAATATGAGAAATTGTTATGTTTCTTATAGGTCAAATTCTTAATGTAAGAGTCCAGTGTTGCTAAGTTAAAACGCTAAGGAGCTCTTATATAAAATGAGTGCTTAAAGCCCTAAGAGGCATGTTAGTCTCCTGTAGTTGCATACTGCACATAGTTGCGTGAGAAACCCTAGCCGTCAATATGTTCCTGGTAAACAACTAGCACTATTTCCTTTCCTTGATCATGAGACGATTGAGGAGTTTGTTTGTGTGGACTTCGTAGAGGTTTGACTTATGATTTGCTAGACTACATGGTTTGTAGAAAAGATGTGTCACACTACAAGAGGTAAATCTTTGTTATCACATTTTATGCTCTTTTGCAAAGATCCTATAGTGGAAAAATTTCTCTGCCACAATTGTTTTTTGTTTGTGTTTCCCAACAAACTCCTATTAGAGAGATGCCTTAGTATCATTGTTTTACAAATCAAAACTACGCCCGATTGATTCAACCCAATGTCGATTGAGAACCAATCTAGTGATTAGTTTGTTAACTCAAAAAATGACTTATCGCAAAACTAGTGAAACCAATAAAAGAAACCAGTTGTAACGTGTCCAAAACCAGTACAAAATCGGTGTAGAAACCAGTTTGAACTGGTATTTTAAAAATTTTCTTATTTTTATTTTAAATCTTTATAATTTATTAATTTAATCTAAAAGTATTTGTAAATAAATAAAAATACATATTTAAAGATTATTAAAATGTATAAATTTTGCCAATTATTATTAATTTTGATCTTATAAACATATAATTTAGTCATTTATATTAATTTACAATTATTCATATCTTAATTTCTTATAATTTTACAATATTTTAGTACTAAATATTATATAATATTAAAAATATAAATTTAATTACTACTAGTTCGACTACAATTTAAGTTTTAACCGCAATTAAATCAATGAATAGCGAATCAGTACTTTTATTGGTTCAATTACCATTATATTTTTTAAAAACATTAGTTATTATTAAATAGAGTAAACCACCATTTTGGTTCCTAAAAGTATAACGCATTGCCACATTAGTCCCTAAACTAATTAAATTCTAAATAAGTCCCTGAAATTTTCAGTTGTTTCATCTAAGTCTCTAAATTAATCATTTACTGTCATATGGGTCCTTAAACATATGTTAATATTATACTTAAGTCACACATTTTTTTTGAATTTTGAACTAATGAGATTAATGGATTGCACTTTAATAACGTATTTGGAATTCTTTAGTTTCAGGAAACTAATATGACAACACTATACATTGTTAAGGACCAAAATGGTGGTATACTCTATTAAATGGTGAACTTAGTACTATACAAATGAAATACCAATACAACTTGAGATTTGGAGGAGCACTATGAAACTAATAAATAAATTTGTTACATATTACATGCTACATATTATCCATGGGGTGGGTCTAGTGGTCACCAAGCTGGTCCGCAGGATGAGAATGTGTATAGGAATACTCTCAAGTGAGAGGTCCTTGGTTCGAATGCTGTGGAAAAATAATTCTTGGGAGGCGGTGAATTGATAGAAACCCTACGAGATTACCTCCAAAGGAAGGAACATGTGGATATACATCCAATAAAAAGCAACTTGAAATGTATATCGATCATAGTAAGCCTGATGATATGAAGTACGAACATAGGTAAAAAAAAAGAAAAGAAGCATTTGCTTAGGCATGACAATTAAATCTAAACCCGTGGATTCTTGTCTAATCCCATCTCAACTTTGATGGGAAAAACTTGCTTTGACTGGGGTCGAGTTCATTCAATTTCCATGAGTTTTTTGTAACTCCCTACCCTTGAACCCACCCCTATACACACACACACACACACACACACACACACATATAAGGGGCAAGGTATTGTAATGTAGCTGAAGAATTCATTGTTTCAACTACTACAATAGTGTATTCCATTGCCCCTTTTCTTGTAAGGTAGTCACCACTTGAGCCACAAAAGATGCTTTTTGACCAACATCGTTGCATAAACACACGTTACATTTTGCCTTGTTGATTGAGATTCGTATCTGTGGCTATTGTTGTTTTACCTGTTGTTTGTCTCCAATAATTAATTCTTGTTGGCCATGTCTTATGAGAATCATCGAATCAATAACAATAACTCTTATTTGGAGAGGCTCACATACGAACTGTCTCAAAATAATACCGAGAGCAGGAGATTTGATTAACCAGATTCTGAAGTTGAAATTCTCTTCAACTATGAATATATATATATATATACACACACACAAACACACACACACACTTACTTGATTTTTAGTTAGAGTACCTTAGCAAGTTATAATTAGGGATTATCTTAAAATATATCAACGATGTAGCTTGTTAATGTACTTCAACTAAAAACTGTGTGGTACATTAGCAATTGCTTGTAGTGTTACTAACATACATCAACTTTTATTTTAGTTAGAGTACATTAGCAAATTATAACTAAAAATTATCTTAAAATACATTAATTGTAGCTTGCTAATATACTCCAACTAAAAATAAGTGGGTGTACGTTAGTAAATCGCTATATATATATAATATATATGTTACCACAGGAAAGAATCAATATTCCCAAACGGTTATCTAATTAATCCGACGAGAGAAGGAGTCTCATGCGTTCAGTAGTATATTCTTGTGCACCGTTCGCGGATGGTAAATTAGTTGTAAATACTCAGTTTTTTCTTTTAAAAATCGTATCTAAAATAACTAGAATATAAATAGAAGAGAATTAGATAATATTTTCAGACTTTATTTTATAATTATTAAAAAAAAAATTATTATTTAATAGTTAAATAATTAAAATTAAAATAATAATTAAATAAAAAGTTAAAATTATACATTTAATTACAAAC
>CM014733.1:17876131-17958909 GCA_004329165.1 Spatholobus suberectus
ATTTATTTGTTGAACTATAAAAAATATATGAGGCCAACAATCCCTTGCGCTTGCAAAATGAGAGCAAGACATTTTTAGCTGAAATGAGACACAATGAAAAAGAAAGCAAGACATTGTAGTGACCCTTTTTTATGTTAAGTCGGTTTTTTTGAGAACCCAAAGACTGAACCAAACAAGGTTGGTTGGATAAAAAAAATTAAATGATTTAATTACCTAAACCAAACCATGAAAACATGGTCGATTAGGTTCACAGGTCAAACTACCAGACCCATTTACAACCTTTATTGCATTTAAGTCCCCTATTTTCTTGAGTACTGTAGTATTAACTTGTTTTAAGTCCCAAAATCAATCTTCTACGAATTTCAGCTCAAATAAATATATTAATTAAATTTTGATATGTTTAAACGTTATTTTAAATTTTCTAAATTATAATTTTGCCTTTCTTTAATATATTTTTCATTTAAACCTCAAAACTAGTCTAGATTAGCTTCTTTTCATTCCAAACTTTTCCTAAGCTTACAAATTCATTAAAAAATGACTTTTAGTCACTTTTATTACTTAATCTCACAGCATTAAGGTTTACAAAAGTTTATTACCTAATGTTTTAACTAAAAATCAAATTTTGAAGAAATCTTTTAGGTTAAAACTTCTACTAACTTTACTGGCAACTTGATTTAGGTTTTGTTAAGGTTTGTCTAGAGGCATGAAATTTGCTTTTTAAATCTTATGGCAATTCCAAAACTTAAAGCTTTTAGGTCCAAATCAACTATATCATCACTAAATCTAATGTATACCAAGATATATATAAGCACATATAAACAACCAATACCACATCATAAATGTATTTTACAGAGGGACATACGTGCATATCAAGCCAAAAATGTCAAAATCAAACTTTATGCATCAAGAACACATCTTTTTTTTTTTTTTTCCAATAACGCACATAACTCTTATGAAAAGAGTTCACCAAACACATATTCATTCAAGACTCAAACAAAGGTCCACTAGTCTCCAAGGACTCTGTCTTTGAGCTCCTCTTACCAAAGATCAAAGCTTTATGATGTCTTTTCTCCAAGCTTTCCAAGTAGGCCGCCAACCTCACCAACACCACAACAACTATCATTTTGGAATTGAAAATCATGAATGGAAAGGAAGAAGAAGAGAGAGGGGGAGAGGAGAATAACATTTCTTGCTAAATGAGAAGAAAGAGGAAAATGAACTTACTTTGATGAAGAGAAGAGAAGAGAATGAGAGACTTGAGGTTCCAATGCATTATAATGGTGGAGGAGGTGGAGGAACCAAGCTTTAGTGAATGAAAATGGGCATAAAAATGGTGCCTTGGAGGTGGGGTGGGGGAATGGTAAGCTAGGTTGAAGGAAGAGGAGAGAATTTGAGAGCTAAGAGAAAGAAAGTGAAGTGGCAAATGATTTAGGTTTAGGGTTTCCAACAACTTAAAGCACATGGCATTATTTTTTAATTTGCTTTAATCAAGTAAATTGATTAAAATGAATTAAAATTTCCCTCTTAGTCTTGTTAGGGATGAATGGATAGCTAAGGAAAGATTCCTATATGAAATTCAAATTTTGACATAATTTGGAGTAAGTTTGAACATTTGACTAAGGCTTATAAATTTATGTCTTGCTATTTTAGTGAAACATCTACATTAACAAGATTTAATGTGTATAATTGTCTTATTAGGCTACATAGGACAAATGAAGGGCAAAATGGTAATTTTATGAGTATGGTAAGCGGTACTGAGTGCATTTCTACTTTAAAATTATTTCTTGTAGAATATGCATCCAACACTAGACAAAATAATATATTTTATTTTAGAGTATCAAAATTACTTTAAAATTTCAGAGGAGGAATTATGATTAATAATCACTAATCATATTAATCCCCATGAGAAATTTGACACTCTATTCATAGCAATTAGTAAAATCTCTTATTTTCTATTTCAAGTAGTTTAAGTCTCAATTGAATTAACGGGTGAAACTTACTCAAAAAACCACAAAAATCCTAATTAATAAAATTTTATGATTTAATTAATATTTCCACTTATGAATGACACACTTCAAGTTGATTAAGAAAGCATAAAAATTAGGTGTTACAATATACATTATTTGGGAAGTTAGGAATGCCCATGTATTTTAGAACATTTTCTTTAACACTAAAAGCGTTCTCCTTCAGACCAACACTTGTCCTTGGACTCCTTATAATCCATGCAGAAACTATACTAAGTTTGAACTCCACCAAAGGCCAACCTAGCATGTTTATGTCAGCTAGTTCTTTCCCTATGTGAGTTAGATGAAGTTCAATGTGGACGATTTGATCCACCTGACTCCCATTGCATTGGGTGTAGCAAGCTAAGGAACAAGGCTAAAGATTGGGTCTCGAGCTTCATTCACAATCTGAGCCTTAAGCATGATGATGGTTAAGCTATAGGCCATTTTCTCAACTCTACATGTTTCCTAAAATATAAAAATCCATAGACTCTGGATAGAATGTGATTCCCTAATGGCTGCAAACTTATTGTCTATAAGGCCTTCACCAGCTCCATCTTACATATGCCATGGTCCAATGTATTGGAAGGTTTATCAACTTAGATTGGGAAGATTTAGTCTATCATTCCTTTAGAGAAGAAAATCAGAATAGCTGGCTAACTTGGGGCACTCCAAGCCTACAACCTTCATATTCTACAAGACCTTCCCCATCTTTGTCATTCCTTCTTGTTTTATGATGGATTGGTCTATCTCTCCCTCGAAGAGTTTATGTGTAGTTTTCTTTTTGGGCCCAAGCCCAAAAAACGTGTAACAGGTGTGATATATAATAACAACATAAATTTATATCATGCAAACATATACCTTTTCTATAATTTTTAATTATATATTATAAAAATTATCCAACTCTAGATTAATAATTTAAGTTTTACTTTTGAATAAAAGTGTTTTTAAAAACTTTTGTCAAATGACTTCTCCTACAACAAGCATCTCATTATTTTATTTGTTTTTATTCTTCTTAAATTTACTTATATTTAGCTAATATAAATTAAATTTTAAATCTTTTTGTCTCATATCAAATTACAAATATTTATTTTTATTTGAATTTTGACGTACCATATCCAATTAATAAATATAGAGATAATGTGTCATAATTTAAATAATTTATTATTATAATTTTCTTTTTAATTTAAAAAAATTATATATTTAATTTATTCATTTTTTATAAAATAATATTCATTATGACAATGAAGAATCTATTATTATATTTTTATTCTTTTTTAACATACATAAGCCTTCATTATTAAATAATATGATATACTCTATAAAATAGAGATAATGTGTCATAATTTGAATAATTTATTTTTATAATTTTTTTTTAATTTAAAAATATTATATATTTAATTTATTCTTATTTTACAAAGTAGAATATTCATTATAATGATGAAGATATATTATTATATTTTTATTCTTTTTATCATACATAATACCTTCATTGTTAATAAAATGACATTAGTCTATAAAATACATTATTGTTAAAAGATGATATTTTTCTTATATATTTTTTATTCTTAAATTTTATTTAAACTTAAAAATACTAGTACATTACATGAAAATTTACTAGTTAAAGTAATTATCACAACTATTGAAAAAAAAATTCCTTCAACTTATAAGATAGAATTAGGATTGTGAACTACGAATGAAATAGGTTAAGCAATCGGTTGAGGATATATAAGATGACACAATAAGCTTAACTTAATCTAGGTTTATATACTAAATGTAGATTAAAGCTTTGTTAGAAGCCTATTAAATTAAAAAAAATCAAGGTTTAGGCCATTTAGGAAGTCTTTTTTAATCCTAACAAGCAAACTTATAAAAAATATGAATAATACATTATATTGTTGTTGTTAGTATTTTGTATTATAGTTTTAAGAGTTAACTTAGAATTTGCACTTGAAAGTGATACATCGTTTATCTTTGGTCCTTGAATTTTTGTACACTTTAAATCCCCAAAGTGTGAATTAGTTACTTTTAGTCCTTCTATTAACGTCTATTGTATTAGTGAGATAGAATTACTAACATGGTAGTTTAGATGCAAACATATATTGTTAAATCACACATCAAATGCCTAATCAGATTAAAAATATTGGACGACCATTCTTAACCCTTGTTTCATAACCTAATTTCCCTTTCTAGTGCACATAACTAAACATGTCTCCTAAACTCCATTTTTCAATTGAACTCATGAAAACGATGAGGACTTCGATAAATTGTGCGACGAGGGGAAACATTTCTAGGGATGATAACAACATGATGACTTGTGTTGTTGTGAGAGTAAGCTATAGATGTTGGAGTGCAAGATAGAGGAGGAATAAAGGTAGATGTGACACCCAATATCACATTGCCTAAACTAATTGAATATCTCGTGACATTAATTTTTAATTAATCTTATATTATGTTAATGTTGTTAATTAAGAAATCTCAGATAATTTTTTTATACTTTGATCATAGTTAGAATGTCACATTAATTAATTACATTGCATGATTATGAAATTAAATAACATTGTTACAAGTAAACATCATACATGCATATAAAAATAAAAAGAAGTTAGCAATAATATGTACATTATCCTATAGGATACACCTGCCATACAAGTATAGTTATCCAAAAAAGATGTAACTACTACTATTGTCAAAATATGTATAATTCAAAATATACTAACCTACCCTACTAATATACAAGCAAAATAAAAAAGGCTTATGTTAGAGCAGTTGAATATATACACTACCTCCCATTCTAAAGCTACTAGTAGCTAATGTGATCCATTAAAAGGGTTCTCCTCTGTGTCCTCATCATCTATGTTGTCATATCATTCATCTGAGTCGATCTTTGAATCTCTGCCTCATATCAGCCTTGCCATTAGCCAAAACACCATTTGGTGGATGATCATTTGGCAAATAGTCATTTGCCAAATGTTGTCTAGGATCATGTACAAGTGAAAGAATAGGGCTAAGAACTCCATTGGATAAATGATGTCCAAGGTCAAGTACGCTTGTACAAGAAAAGGAAAGAAACCCAAGCTGCTCATCAAAATGGTATCTAGGGTGATCAGGTGCAACAAAAGGTAACCTATGATAAGATGGAGGATCATACTGTTGGACCACGGGCGTGACTTGAGTATCCATCATATCTACGTTACATAGGAAAGGAAGTATATGTGCTTCACATAGCTAGGTGCTAGGGTAGCATTAGAATTAGTGGTTAGTCAGAGTAGTAGGAGGCATCCAAACATCAGGGTCTATAGACAAGAAGTGATATGTTATAGTCCTTATAAAATGTTGTCTTCGAAGAACTCATCATGAGTCCACTATCCGAATTCACTAAACTAGAGATAACCTCCCTATGACTGAAAATTCTATCATCCTCTGATAATCATAATGACGTACCATATACATATAATGAAAAGAAAAAAAGAGTGAGGTGATTTAATTCTTAAATCATAGTCACAAATGACTTCTTAGGATTAACCTACGAAATCAATTGCAATAAAGCAATCAACTAATATACTACATGTAGGGGTACCTAAAGTTTGACCTAAGGTATAATGCGACATATAGGCCCATACTCTCCTGGATACCCTTCATCAAGGAACTAAAGCCTTAGGGAAATGATAGTGAGAGTGTATTCCCTACTCATAGTGCTTTTTTCTTCTCAAGAAATATAACCACCTCGTGACTTTATATTCAGAAATAGTCTCCATTGATCCTGGTGATGACTCAATAATTGTTAGGATTATCAAGTCTAGTTTTGCAAAGATCCCAAATCAAGATTTCCAACTTGACCATTGGGACTTCACAACTCGATACCATACTCTCAAGACCCTTCGGTCTTTGCATCATTCCTTAGTGACAAGCTGTAACTTTCTCAAGTCTTTCGCAGCACATGTCTTAGTGCATGGTTCACAATTTCAATACTTAAGGCATTTTACTAGGGTTTCACAATTTCTCAAATTTCTCTAAGAATTCTAATAGAGTTCCTTCTGTAAATTGGTACTTTCCACACTATTAAGCAAATTTAATAATTTTCTTAATTCCTTCAATTAGTATATCCGAATTCCTAACTTTAATTTTAATAATTGAATACTTTTGTATTTCTTGTCCTCACCTAAACCATGAATAATAATTTAAGCAACATCATCCTTCCCTCACCATCATGGCCGTGACATATAGATGATTCCAAAAGCAAAGTTTTCAACTAACAACTATCTAAATCATGCTTAATAATATCCAACTAATTCCAACACTATTAAGACATAATCAATCGTACAAAAGGCTAAGTAAAATGTAAAAATAGTCTATAAATCATCACACCAACAAAATATAGATACAACATATTTTACTCATTAAAATATATTCTAAAGGGATTTAGGGGACCAATCCCTATCCTTTGAACCCTTTCTAACCCAAAATGAATTAAAACCCCTCCTCCCCTTACCTATAATTTTGATTAGTAGGAGAAAGAGAGAGAAAAGCTTGTTTTTCTTCCAACCCACACCAATTGGATAGCTAGAGTGAAAATCCACTAACAAGACTTCACTCCAAAGGCAACCAAAAGAAAAATGAAGATGAAAGTGCGCGTGCGTGTGTGTGTGTTCTACATGAGAGAGAGAAGGAGAGCAGAGTAATTATTTCATTCTTATCTCATGGTAAAAAGAAATGGCTTAAAATGAGCCATGTAAAACACACGAAAGAAATGAATGGTTAAAGTAATTCATATTTAACTAATTTAATTTAAATAAAACCTTTGTACTTATCTTTAACTTAAGGTAATGGAATGTGAGATGTGACTCCTTCTAATTCTTGCAATTGTCCTAATTAAGCAATTTAAAGTATATTCTATAAATTCTTGTTATTATCCATAACTAATCAATGTTTATCTCTAAGGAAGGGAAAGCTAATTGACCGAATTTTAAAACAAAAAGGGCAAGGGTAGTTTTTGTTGCTTTGTAATCAATTAAAGCTAATTGTGCAATTATAATTAAATAACGTTTTACAAATTCTCAAATTAATAAATAATTATTCAGAATCATTCTTCTTCTCATAATTATTTCATAATTTATTAATGTCTTTGCTTGAGCTTTTACAGTAACCAAGAGCACTTTGGTCATTTTCATAAGAATTCTAAAATTACTAGAAATTTCTAAATTAATTTTATTATTCTAAATATTTTTTTAAGATTAAAATATAATTTTACTAAATTTTTAAACTACTTAACTAATTATTCTCAATTTCTATCTTTTGGGGCAATTTAATTTTATTATTTCTTGGTTTCAATCTAGAAAATTATAAAAATCAAATCTAAATAGAATTTGTATTTTGAGCTATATTGTACCTCTCAGAATTTCCCAATTCCTATTGAATTTCCAAACATAATACAATAAATAAATAAAATAAGCAAAAGATTGAGAGTGTTATATAGAAGATGTGTTTCATGGCCTTTTCGTCAATAAATGGCTTCAAAATAAAATTAATGGCATTTGAGGTCAACCATCTATCTCTCTATCTTATAAACCTATTTGATACGAAACTTGTAAGATTTTCTACCCACGGAGTCAAAATCAAGCAGAATATTAAAGCCATTGGTTGGTAGGCTTATGATGATCTAATGACAATGAATCACATATCATAATATTCATAAATAGTTGCATCATCATGTCAAGGTAATGGATTTTGTATTCCTAGTAGTAAAAGTTGACGTTATAAACTTATTAACATTTTTATACAAACACAAAGCAATAATTCTTCAAAACCTATTCCCTAATATCACTATAATGAAAAAATCAAGGGTGGGAAATCAATGTAATTGTCGTTATGAGTGAGAGAGAGAATAGGTACGTAGGCACACATGATAAGAAGATTGAGCATAGAATTAAAACATATAGTAAGAAGCTTAACATAAAATGATTGATTTTTTATTATTCAATAACATAAAACATAAGGACCACTTACTTTGTCTAAAGGAAAGTTTCTCCATAATAATCTTTGTCCACGTAACAAGAAAAAAAAAATCATTGGAGGAGAAGAATGCAAAATCATCCGTTGATCTTAGGGGGTGTCTAGTAGGCGATTTTTTTAAGCTTCCTAGTAATCTTAGGTTGAAAATGTTAAATTCCTATGTTTGATACGACAATTTTAAAAATCATTTCCAAGAATCTAAACATTCTGAGGAATCATTTTTTTAATTAAGTTTCCCACTAAACTTTCCCATGGAGGAAATGAGAATTTGAGATTCCCATAAAAGGGGAAGTTTTTTTATAATTATATCTCTCATTCCCAAAAATATTTTACACATATTTATAACATTCCCAAGAACATGATTCCTAAGAAATATAATTTCTAGAAAACATAATTCTCAGAGATGAAAAAATATTTTGTATACCAAACGTCCCCTTGTAGATTCAGGGGTGGTAATTAGAGTGAAAGTGGGTTAGGGTTTGGGGGAGGTAAAACTAGAATAATGATTTGGAAGACGTTATGCATTTTTGTTTTGGCCCTACCACCCAATGTCATCTTAAGAGAGTACATGATAGTATTTGAATCCAATTAGGCATCTAATGTGTAATTTAATAGTACACATGTGCATCTAACCAGCTATGTAAGCAACTTCGTCTCACTAATGTAATATACATTATCAGAGACTAAAATGTGAGTAACTTTAAACTTACGAGATCTAAATTGTAAAAATCATACATTCCAGGACCAAAGATAAACAACTTGTCACTTTCAGTGATGAAATTGTGCATTGACTCTAATTTTAATTTAATATCTTAAATTTAGATAGTTATTAGCCTAATTAAAGGTTTAGACTTGTTGGCTTATATAAATTTTTACGTGCCTAATTAGGTATTATAGTTTTGTTGGTATATTTAAAAAGGTTTTTTATTTGATAATCAGTATATTTAAAAATTATATTACAAAAATAAACTTTTAAATATGTTAAGTTAGGTCTTAAGAAAGTATCTACATTTTGTCTCAATTTTGACTACCGAACCGTGCCTAGTTCAAGCAAGCTTGCTATCTTGACTCGTGGGACCTTTTAACTAATTCAATTAGTAAAGACAAATAAAGTCAAAGAAGCATTAAATGGGTTAATTTAAGACTTAGTGACGAACCAAGAAACAAAGGAACATTCATGAAGATTAACTAATTCTATTCAAATTTGAATAGTGAATCATAATGAGGAATAGAGTTTTAGTTTCTGTCACTACAACACTTCTTACATTAGGCAATACTATTCTTGTCAAGGAATGCAAAACCGTTTTCTAAAGTATATAATAGGCAATGATTTTCAAACTGTGAATATTTCTATTGTCAACGGTTTTAATTGTTTTTAAAATCTAGAATAGAAAACGACGACTTTTATAATTGCTTACACCTTGCCAATGATTATAAAATCATTCCAAAAATATATAATAGACATTTTTTTTTAAATGTGGACAAAGTTCTTATCAACAACTGTAAAATTACTCTTAAAATATATAATAAACAACAATTTAATATGATAGGTATCAACTATTGATGATGTTGAATTAGATAGAGAAAAAATATTTTTATATCCAAAGATTAAAAAACATTGCAAAAATAAAAATAAAAATATAATAGGCAATATTTTTATTCATAATTTGTTTATAACAATGAGTAGAAAATTATTACACCTATTAATTTATTTTTCATAAATCGTGGATAAAAAATGTTCTCAAAGGATTTAAGAACAATTTTATAACCATCGCCTAACAATTCATCATTGATAAGTGCTGAAAACCGGTTACTCACATTACCTAACAAACTTTTTAAAATCTAATTACTCTGCACGAACTTGAGTTTGATTCAATAATTCTATATGATGCTACATCTAAATCAGTACTAGTCTACTACTACTAAAATTCTAAATTAGTGATTCTACCCATAAATATTAAAATGTAATAAACTTAATAATATAAATATTTTCTCGTAACACATATATGATCCTTACCTTCAACATAAGAATTTTCTTATGACACATATTTAATCTTCAACTTGAAATATTTCACATATTAACTATATGAACCAGTTTAAATAACAAAATAGGTATCCAAGTTAGTTGATGGCTCGATTCACTTAACCGAATTAGCTAATGGTTTGAGCCATAATCAAAATTATTATTAAGCTTATCCTAACAATTGAATAAGCGTTGCCTATTCCTTCACTTAATAATTGAATAAATGTTGTCTATAACTTTTAACTACTCTTATAAAACTGTAAAACTATGACTGAAACATTGAGACTGTTGCCTAAACCAAATAACCATTGTCGTTGGTGGTCTACAAAATTGTTTGATCCCATACTTTAGACAATAAATTTTATTACATTATTACAGGAAGTGGGAAAAAAAAAGTAATTGTCAATAAAAAAATGCAATAATTATTTAGAATACACTTAAAAAACCATAGCCATATCAATATCTGTATTTTTAATAATAACTTTTTAACTTTGGAAAATAATTTTCCATTGTTATTGTAGATAAAAAAATAATATTATGGGGTCTATTTCACATTATGATTCATTCCTCTAATTTAAATTGAATTAATTAATCCTCGTTAAATCTTTTACTCCTTAATTTATTATTATGTCTAGGGTCAACCAATTTAATATCATTTTAACTTTCTTTTATCTATAGACTTGTTGGACCAATTAAAAAGCCCAATAAGTAAACAATGGATTGCTTGCATCACTAGTCTGCAATCCAGTCAATCAATCTCACAAAATTTTGTCCGCCAATATTTCAAAATTCCTTTAATTGGTAGTGGTTGTTTTACAATAGAAATAACTTGTCAGCCAAACATGGTACAAACTTCTATTTATAATCTACGAAACTTGAAGTTTAAGCTGTTGATTTATCATTTATAGTAACGTCGTTAAATGTTGAACATTTTTATTCCTAATTATATGTCTATTAACTTTCCTTTTTAACAGGTGTCAATTTTAATTAAAAGGCTAAGAAACTGTTATTATCTTTCGTTTTTCCTTTTCACAAGAAATTTTATGAATAATCATTAAATTCCTAAACTTTTCACAACAAGTTTTAATATATATTTTTTAATCAATTTTTTAAATATATTTTAAGGTTTTAAAAAAATTGATTTACTTAGAAGGTCTAGCTCAGTTGGTTGAGCAGTATGCTTGAGTTGTTGTAAACCTCCTAGCACCGGAGTTTGACTCCTTCTTTTGAATTAAAAAAAAATTGATTTAAGAAAATGCTTTCTGTTTCTTTTTTCTTATTTTCACAAATAATTACAAAAATGTCACCTTTTTTTTACTTTATTTTATATTTCAAATATTTGTATAAAAATCATTAAAATAACGTTACGTTTTTCACTTCACTATTTTTATATAAATCTTTAAAAATAAAAAATTAAAATTAAAATCAAAAAATAATTATTTTTACGAAGACAAATACACTCTCGTTAATGTTAGCTCAGCGTTTAAGATATAACAAACTTATAATTAATGTACATACAGGTTGGGAACTTCATGCACTACATAAGCCGATTTATCGCGGGCTTTACCATTGGCTTTGTCAGAGTGTGGCAGATCAGTTTAGTGACACTTGCTATTGTACCCTTAATTGCCCTTGCTGGAGGTCTTTACGCATACGTGACCATTGGTCTTATTGGAAAGTTCGAAAAGCATATGTGAGGGCTGGTGAAATCTCTGAAGAGGTAAGTAACATTATGTTTTATACTTCACATTTGACAAAACTGAGTATTTTGGTCTTCTACCTTGGACATAATTGAAGTGAATATCTATAGCTGATTAGATGGGAAATGCATGTTAAAAGTGATTATATTATGGGACAATTATGAATTTACACTCTATAAATCTATGAAGTATCTGCTCCAACACGGATATCGGGCATGACTCGGGTCCAAAATATAGGACACCGATATATATATATATATATATATAATGGGGATGAAGTTACTTCAAACATAATTCTTAGTATATATTAAATTTCAATGATTTAACTGTTGAATTTTAAAAAATTATTAAGTAGATCAAGTCGACAAATTTTTATAAAGTTTGTAAAATATTTGATACTTCATTAAATAAATTAAAATCAACGTATAAAATATTTTTTTGAATTATAAGTAAATTTCGACTATAAGATTAACTAGTTACAAATGTCCGATTTACCCAAAATTTGGTGTGCATGATTGTTGACATAATATCAAAATATTCAAGAGTTGGATTATTTAAATTTAATATATATTAAAAGTTATTAAATGAAGTAACTCTATCAAGAATTACTCTTATACACATACACACACACACATATATATATACATACATACATACATACATACATATATATATATATATATTCACTTTCTAAAAACAAAATTGTTAAATTTTACAATTTTCATATGATAATAACAGTCACAGATAGAATACTAAGAAAGATCTTTTCACAATGCAATATTTACAACAACAAAAAATCTCAAGAAGATGAATTATATCTCTTAAAAGTTAAAACAACTAGTTAAGTTCTATGAAAATGAGCCTCACAAAAAAAAATGTTGAGTCTCACAATATTTATAATATAAGTTGACTTTTTGAATTTTTTATATAATAGGAGTGTTTGAGAAGTGTTTAGCCAAGAGTAGGTGTCAGCTCACTCTCTTGGCCCATGTCTAAACTTTGTCAAACGGTGTCCGAGTCGTGTTACAGAGGTGTCTGACCTGAAAAAATATTTTTTAGTTGTGACATGGTGGAGGAGTGTCTTAACACGTGTTGTGTCCTAAAAGTGTCTGACACATCGTTCTGCAAAGGTGTTCGTGCTTTATAGCTATAATATGATGAATTTTGGTTTTAGTTTTTTAATTTTTTTATTTTAGTTTCCAAATTTTTTTATTTTTCTTTAAAAAAGATCCCCATTATCATTCATGATAATGTGACATGTATCTAAATGCCATGTTAGAGGTCACTTTGAGTTGACATGTAACATAACTGTATACATATCATATATATCATGTGGTCATTAATTGGTAATAGAAATCATTTTCAAAACTTTGAAAATCTATATAAATCAAAACTAATAATTTTTTTTGAAGGACTTAAACTAAAAGTCATGGTACCTGATAAACATATTCAACTTTATAGGTTAAACTATTCATTTGGTGTCTATAGTTGTCTCTGTTTTAAGGTGTAGTTTCTATAAACAATTGAAAATTTTAGTCCCAACATGTGTAAAAGTTAAGTTTTAGTCCTCATTACTAATATCAAGAAAAAGTTTTTGATGGTGTAAAACTGCTACAAAAGATGTAGCGGTGATAAACCACCACAAAACTGTCAAGGATTTTGTTTTCTCGTATAGGTCATATAGGACTAAAACTTAAAACGAGGACAACTATAAGAGCCCGAGTGAATAGTTTAACCAAGCTTATATTATTTATACATGAGCCATTACTAGGTAGTAGGTATCATTCAATGACTATATTAGATGTACGATGAGTGGATGACCGTATTATACTATTTGTGGATTTAAGGTGATAGGCAATGTGAGAACGGTACAAGCATTTGCAGGAGAAGAAAGAGCAGTGAGATCATATAAAGCGGCTCTAATGAACACATATAGAAATGGTCGAAAAGCAGGTTTAGCAAAGGGTCTGGGACTAGGCTCTATGCATTGTGTCCTTTTCCTATCATGGGCTCTGCTTGTTTGGTTCACTAGCATTGTTGTTCACAAGAATATCGCCAATGGTGGCGACGCTTTCACTACCATGCTCAATGTAGTCATCTCTGGCCTGTAAGTAAGCCTTTCTTACCTTTTGTTATATACTGTTATACATGGTGACACTGCAACGTTTAGCACTGGTCATTTAAATAAATGGATCTTTTCTTCTGTGAATTTCATAAAAGTACCCGATAAAAAAATAAATTAGTTAATCCCATCATTCTTGTGATGATATAAGAATACACCCCAAAAAGCAAAGCACAAACTTAGAAGCAACATTCTTTTTTGCGTGAATGCTATAGAAACCAAGGCAGTTAACAGGTTTCGTTATGTTTGCTATGGTTAAGCTGTAAAGAGAGTTATTTGCAAGTTGCAACTATTACTTGTTTCAAGGGAGGTAAGGAGAACTAGAAGATATTAATATAATTAACCGGAAGCCTCGTGTCAAATAAGAACATTGAGAATCTAGACTTACATGAATGATTAATCTGAAATCAATGAGCATATATAAAATAATTTCATTTGCAACTGATGGTTGGGTTAGGTTGATGCATTAAAATTCAACGGTAGCATTTAACTCTACTACATCCATCCAAATTTCATGAAATATACTGCTAGAATCATGCTTCTTAGTTTCATTATCGTCCTTCTTTAGCATATTGCATGACATTACCCTACAAACTGTAAATTCACCCAAGATATAATGGACATTATTTAAAGCATTAGTTGTAGCATAAGCAAGCTAAGGAATATCCTACTACAGCTTTTCAGTAGTTTATTTTAGTGGTAGAGATCATTTTTCTAAATTATATAATTGATCTTTTGCATCTCAGGTCACTTGGGCAGGCAGCACCAGATATTTCTGCATTTATCAGAGCTAAGGCAGCAGCTTATCCCATTTTTGAGATGATACAGAGGGACACAATGAGCAAAATCAGCACAGAAAATGGTCAAAAGTTAAGCAAATTGGAAGGTCACATCCAATTTGCGGATGTCTGTTTCAGTTATCCATCTCGTCCTGATGTGGTTATCTTCAACAATTTCTGTCTTGAGATTCCTTCAGGGAAAATTTTAGCTCTTGTAGGTGGAAGTGGTTCTGGAAAGAGCACAGTTATATCATTGATTGAGCGCTTCTATGAACCACTTTCTGGCCAAATACTGTTAGATGGAAACAATATCAGGGAACTTGATCTCACATGGCTTAGACAGCAAATTGGATTGGTTAGCCAAGAACCTGCACTTTTTGCTACAAGCATCAGGGAGAACATACTGTACGGAAAAGATGATGCCACTCTTGAAGAAATAAATCAAGCTGTGAGGCTTTCCGATGCTCACTCTTTTATTAACAATCTTCCGGATGGATTAGATACCCAGGTAAGAGTGCACCTTTAGCATTTTGACTTAAAACAAAGATCTATTTTTATTTTTTTTTCTTAATCATGTGCAACCGTGTTTCTAGAAATTCATTCTTCGTCCCTGCATAAAGAAATTTCTTTTCCCACTTTAAGAATGTTACCTAGTAGGAAGATGGAACTAAGGAAATTCAGATATGATGACCATATCGGTATCATAAATGGTTGACATGTCTATCCCAATAATTTCACAGTGGATAGCAAATAGGTGAAGATAAAAATATTTATTTGAAGAAATTGTTACTAGTAGCAACTATATGTAGGAAATTTTCACTTCGTTAAGAGTAATTCCGGGACTACAAAATAAACATTGGAAATATACTAAATTGTAGGGGATAAGCGTGTCAATTACGTACTTCGTTAAACCAGGGCAGAAAAATGGTTTTTATAACTCAACTAACATACGATGGATGATCTTTCCTTAGGAGGTAAAACTAATTTTCTTTTTCAGGTTGGTGAGAGAGGGATACAATTATCAGGGGGACAGAAACAAAGGATTGCAATATCTCGTGCTATAGTTAAGAACCCATCAATCCTTTTATTAGATGAAGCAACCAGTGCTCTGGATGCAGAGTCCGAGAAAAGTGTACAGGAGGCTCTTGATCGCGTTATGGTGGGTAGAACAACCGTGATAGTTGCACACAGACTTTCTACCGTTAGGAACGCTGATATGATCGCTGTTATTGAGGGAGGGAAGGTGGTGGAAATTGGCAATCATGAGGAACTCATTTCCAACCCAAATAATGTGTATGCATCTCTTGTCCAAATCCAAGAAACAGCCTCTTCTCAAGGCCATGTTTCTGTGGATCCTTACTTGGGAGGGTCATCAAGGTACTTAGTTCAGTCTCAACCTTAATTGCAATTAACAGAATAGAGCTAATCTTATCAATTTATGGCATTGGCATTCATCTTTTAAAGAGAGTTGCTGCAAAAGTTTGGCATTTATTTGTCCTACTTTTTAGCTTAGTCAAGTGATTCTATTTAAATATGATAGTGGAAAGCTTCTTGCTGTAGTTGAAATAGAAAATCGAATGAGCTAGTCCATACACTATCCTTTCTGTCACCTTTTTACCTATGCTCTACTAGTGAAACATACCATTATTAGCATTATATTTATGTTTATATGATTATTTTGATTGTAACATAAGGCGCCTAGGAGAGTCATCATCCCGTGCAACAAGCTTTCGTGGTAGTTTCCGTTCAGATAAAGAATCAACTAGCCGTGCTTTTGGTGATGGAGCAGAAAATGTTGGAAGTTCAAGGCATGTCTCAGCAAGAAGACTGTATTCCATGATTGGTCCTGACTGGCTTTATGGTGTTTTTGGAACCTTGGGTGCATTTATTGCTGGAGCACAGATGCCACTTTTTGCTCTTGGAATCTCTCATGCTCTCGTAGCTTATTACATGGACTGGGATACAACACGTCATGAAGTGAAAAAAATTGCTTTCCTCTTTTGTGGGGCAGCAGTTTTAACCATCACTGCCCATGCCATTGAACATCTTTCCTTTGGAATCATGGGGGAACGACTTACCCTTCGGGCGAGAGAAAAAATGTTTTCCGGTAACTGTGATCAACGGATTATGACTTGCCCTTCCACTTATGTGCTTGTCTTCCTAAGAAATGTTTCCTTTTAATCTTCCTATTGAAATAATAATGACAGTTAAAAGTCATATTTTGGGTGATTTTTATTGGTTGATAGAGAAAAATCTTTACACTGACAGTGTATCAAAATTAAATTGTGTTGTTATTAAGATGCATTACTTGCTTTTTATGTGTTCACAAATTATCCTACTTATTCTAAAATATACGTAGCTAAACAACAATATATAGTTATTGTAGGATATGATTTGATGATCTTTTACTAACTTCCCTCGTCCATCTGGTTGCAGCTATTTTGAAAAGTGAAATTGGCTGGTTTGATGACACAAACAACACAAGTTCTATGCTTTCATCACGTTTAGAGACTGATGCAACATTTTTAAGAACTGTAGTTGTTGATCGTTCAACGATTCTTCTGCAGAATGTTGGTCTGGTAGTTGCTTCATTTATTATTGCCTTCATGTTGAACTGGAGGATAACGCTTGTTGTCTTGGCCACATACCCTTTGATCATTAGTGGTCACATTAGCGAGGTTTCCTCTTGCTCCATATTTCAACATTACCAAACTAGTACACCTGTTTGTGTTTTAACAACTTGGGTGCCAACATTTCAGAAACTATTCATGCAAGGCTTTGGTGGCAACCTCAGCAAAGCGTATCTAAAAGCCAACATGTTGGCTGGGGAGGCTGTAAGTAATATCCGTACTGTGGCTGCATTTTGTGCTGAACAAAAGGTCCTTGACCTTTATGCTAATGAGCTTGTGGAGCCTTCCAAGCGTTCATTCAATCGGGGCCAAATTGCTGGCATATTCTATGGCATTTCCCAGTTCTTTATTTTCTCATCTTATGGCCTTGCCTTGTGGTACATGCTCCTCTTGCATCTTTTTTGGTTTAATAGTATAAATGTCTCACCCATTGGCAGGGACCAAAAGTAAAAAAGACTCTAGCACACATAATTATATTAATAAATTACAAGACTACAGAATTGCCTTTGTGCTGAGAATGACAATTATATCCCTTTTTCAGGTATGGATCTGTGTTGATGGAAAAGGAGCTTTCTAGCTTCAAATCAGTTATGAAGTCATTTATGGTTTTAATTGTAACAGCACTTGCTATGGGGGAGACTTTGGCACTGGCACCTGACCTTTTGAAAGGAAATCAAATGGTTGCATCAATTTTTGAAGTGATGGATAGAAAGACAGGAATATTGAGTGATGTTGGAGAAGAGCTGAAGACAGTGGAAGGAACAATTGAGCTAAAAAGAATCCATTTCAGCTACCCTTCAAGGCCAGATGTGGTTATTTTTAATGATTTCAATCTTACAGTGCCTGCAGGGAGGAATATTGCCTTGGTGGGGCATAGTGGTTGTGGTAAAAGCTCAGTCATCTCCCTTATACTCAGATTTTATGATCCAACATCTGGGAAGGTGATGGTTGATGGTAAGATGTTTGGACAACTTATGCTTTAACCCCTCTTATTCCATTATTAGTACGAAACAGAAAGAGGAATATAAAATAATCTTTCTCAAACAATGCCTAAGACTAGGAGAAATTATTATATGGTCCAAGACTACCATAATCCCAATTAATCTTCAAATTAAGTGTCATTAACTCTTTCTCTTGAAAATCCCAGTTATATATAATGTGAAAATTGATCGGAACCATGAACACGTGGTGGTCTAGGATCATGTAATAATTTCTCCCAAGACCAGACACATATTGGCATGCATAAATCAATCATTAAAGAAGGCTCATTGGTTGCATGTGTATCAATGTAATGTCAATGTCTATTTACCATAAATGTGAAAACATTGTTCTAACAGTGATTCATCAAATTCTTACAGGAAAAGACATCAAGAAACTCAATTTGAAATCCCTTAGGAAACATATTGGTCTAGTGCAACAGGAACCGGCTCTTTTTGCAACATCAATTTATGAAAATATTCTTTATGGAAAGGATGGAGCCTCAGAAGCAGAAGTGATTGAAGCAGGTAAACTTGCCAATGCTCATAGCTTTATCAGTGCTCTTCCTGAGGGCTACTCCACCAAAGTAGGTGAGAGAGGGGTTCAACTGTCTGGTGGCCAGAAACAAAGGGTAGCTATTGCCAGGGCTGTCTTGAAAAACCCCGAAATTTTGCTGCTAGATGAAGCCACCAGTGCACTGGATTTGGAGTCCGAGCGTGTGGTGCAGCAAGCTCTAGACAAATTGATGCAGAACAGAACAACAGTTATAGTGGCACATAGGCTGTCCACAATAAGAAATGCAGACCAAATAGCAGTTTTAGAGGACGGAAAGATAATTGAGCGAGGGACTCATTCAAGACTTTTAGAGAACACAGATGGAGCATACTACAAATTAGTCAGTCTTCAACAGCAGCAGCATGTATAGTAACATAATGATTTGACATAACAAAAATGACCAATGAATTCTTTTATCCGGGACCAATTTGGGTGTTACCCTTTCTATGTTATATGTTTTTTTTTTTTCTTTTTTCTTTTATTGCCACACTTACAGAGAATAATATGTTGGTAACTGTTGTAAAAATATAAAATGGCTTTGGCAAATTCTACCGTGCTTACACATTTGAAAGGGTATTGTTCTTTGAGTAGATCAATAAATTATAAACACATGCACTTGTAATATGTTCTTTATGTATGGAATTGATAATGAGTTATTTGTTTAAGATCTTGTTATTTTTTAATTGCTAAATGACCCTATAACATCCTAGCTTTTAGGACCTAGGAGATTAGCCTCAGTTAAGTACCCTATGCCCATTCTTCAAGGATGGGGTACTTACTATTGACAAGCTAGCATACTTACAAGTGTATATAAGCATAGTTGTCAATCTCAAATAGTGGTGTGGAGTAGCCACCTCCAAAATTAGGATAGTAGGATAGCGGATAACGGGATGACTGTTATTCTAATATTTTTTATATGTATTAAAAAATTAATAATATATATATATATATATATATATATATATATATATATATATATATATATATATATATATATATATATAAACTCAAAAAGTAAAATATTACTCAAAATTCATGCACTAATTGTCATTAAAAATAAAAACTCATAGTACCTAAAAACAAAGCATAAAGTAAATGTTAATAAAAGTCAAGGAAACAAACTACAAAGTGCTTAAATCCTTACACCCTCTAAAGCCTAATGTAACTAAAATATTAAACATTACAAAAAAAATGAATAAGAAAAAGGAAAATCAAAGAAAAAAAAACGAATAAGAAAAGGGGAGAAAATCAGAGAAAAGAAAAAGAAAAAAAAATAAGAAAGGGAAAAGAAAAGGGGGAATCAAATAAAAGAAAAGGAAAAAGAACTGAAAAAGAAAAAATAATAAGAAACCCAAGGATGTTAAGGGTCGCGAAGAAGTAACATCAAGGGTCGTCGGAGAAGTTCACCTTAGTCAGAGAAGAAGGTCGACTTCGCCTTCGTTGGAGAAGAGCGTCTATAACACCCTTATTTTTTTGCCTAACCGGATGGAAATCTAAAAATTTGATCCCTATGGTTACGCTCATATTAGTGAATAGTATTTAGTTTAGATTTTTGATAATTTTTGGGAAATGGAGGCCAGAAAAGAGTAAAATGACTATTTTGCCCTTATAAGGACTAGATAATTGACAAAGTAGAGAAAAATAGTTAGAAGTGTCTAAAATTTATTTTTAAGTCATTTATGTACTTATAATAATTAATAATAATTTTAGAAATTTTTCAAGAATTTATTAAGACACTTTTTGTAAAATGACCAAAATACCCCTAGTTGATTACCGAAGCAAACCAGAGATTTTTTACTTCAAAGTATTTTGAAAATTTTATACTAGGTATATTTTAATTATAAAAATTTTATTTTGAAATAAAAATTGTAAAAAATGTAACACTCTTATTTCAATTTTTTAACTATTTTTCTAATATTTGACTATTTAATTCTGAAAAATTGGAAGGAAATTTTAAAATTTTGATCCCCACCATTTTGCTCAGAATTTTAACAGCTATCTAGTCGTAATTTTTAATAATTTTTCTGAGGCGGAGCTTGAAAAATTAGAAAATGACAATTTTGTCCCTATTTCTCAATATTAAGGGTTGACATGAGAAAAAGATTCAATTGACATTAAAATGTCAATTTGAGCTTGGAATCATGTCATATATATTAAATATAATTTTAGAAAATTTCTAGAATTCCTGTGTAAAATGACCAAAATGCCCCTAGGTGTCTAATAAGCCAGCCAGTATTGGTTTGGCATCCAAAAATAATGAAAATGGTAATTTCAGTTTATTTATAGGTGAAATATTTAATTTTAGAATTTTCATAAAAAATTGGTATTTATTGAATTAAAATGGATTTATTATGAATTTTTTAGCTGAAAAATATAAAATAAATAGATAAAATTTGAAATAAATTAATAAAAATTAAAATTAATTATTAGAAACTTATTTTTGATGGAAAATAATGTAATTGTCGAGTTTTACATTAAATTGCATTATTTTGATATTAAAAACTAATTTTTCAAGTTTAGGCAATTTTATTGGTATGATTAATCAAATACAGTTAAAATTTATACTGGAGAGCTTTAGGACAGCTAACCCAGCACATTTTCAACCTACAAGGGGGTGATTCACCACCTAAAATTGATATGTGTCCCTAGTTTTGCATATATGTCTCTTAATTGAATTAAAAATAAATCAAAAACCTTATTTATGACATAATGGCTTATGTCACTTAGGGGACACCTATGCTCCCTTTTTCTCCTATAAATACCTATGTATTTTGGACATTCTTCACACATCCTCCACTCTCTCCAGCTAGCCAAATTCTTAGAGAGCTTTTCTCTCTAGAAAAAATTTTCTTTTACTCGGTTTTTTTTGCTAAAATTTTACTAGTTTTCCAACAACTAGTAAAGTTCTCTTCTTATGAGCTTTAAATCAATAATCCTATCTTCTTCATCAATCACCTTAGAGGTAATGGGGGGTGTGGTATTTGTTCTAAATTATTATCACTTTGCATGTTGGAAGGAAGGGTTTTTCCCTAAACTCGTTTAGGCTTAAGTTTTATTATTATTATGATTATTGTTATATTGTTTGATGTTAAACTTTAATTTTTACTAAGTTGTTACTCTGCCCAAATTTAGATTATTAAATTATAATTGTTAAGTTATTACTCTGCTCAAATTTAAATTATTAAATCATAATTACTAAGTTGTTACTCTGCTCAATATTAGAAAATTAAAATGCACTTGCTAAGTTGTTACTCTACTCAATTTTAGAAAATTAAAATGCATTTGCTAAATTGTCACTCTGCTAAAATTTAGAAAATTAAAATGTATTTATTTAATTATTATTCTGCCAAAATTTTAGTAATTAAACTATAATTACTATGTCATTATTGTGTTTTGGTATTGTGCAATTTCTGTAATATAAGGTAGAAATGTTGATTGTACTGGTATTCAAATTAATTGAGACTAGAGAAACCTCTATTTGAGAAGTTATGAAGTGATAAATTAGTGAGTAATATAAAGTAAGTGACATGCAGTAGTATGATACCTTGCTAGAGAAGCTACAGTTTGGTACACTGTGGGATGAAAGGCAAGGACCCATGGTTAGGTCTAGAGGGTATGGTATCGAGTGGTGAGCGTCCTGATGGCCAAGGTCACGTTCTTAAGCCGAGACAATCACTTAACCAACTTGATAACTCTAACAACTGCTCAGCATCACCAGGATTGGTGAGAGTATACCTCTATAAATGGATATCCTAAATTGTTATATTGTTCCTCAATGATGATGAGGACTGTACCATGAGATGATGTTGAGAGAGGTATATGTACTCTCAGTACTTCCCAGGTTCTGTTAAAAACTATTACCTACTAATGGAAAGTATGGATCCATACCGAGTCAAGGATAGTAAAACAAAAAATAAACTTTAGGTTTCCCTTTTATTGTCAACTATGTTTTATCTGTATTTTATAATGAATTCCTACCATACGTGTAGAAGTGATTTTAGAACAAATCACCTCACTCCATTATTTTCTTTTTATGCATGATTAATCACGGTTAATGAAGACTCGGCTGTTGATGAGGATCTATAGGGCTAGTATGATAGTTTGTTATTTTATGGGATAGGGTAGACGGATACTGCTCTAACTAGGATCTTTTTGATGTACTAGGAATAAGTAGTAACTATTCTGATGTATAATTTGATCTCCCTGTATTTCAATAATTTTTCTGATTATGAAATCATGATGTATAGTTCTACGATGAATACATACATATTTTATTTTTTTTACTACCATTTTCAAATTCTATTAAATTTACCAATGTTCTATTATTAAAAGCAGAGAAAAAATTTACTCGCATTTTTAAATAAGTAAATAAGTATGGGTTATGTTCAATGTGAATACATGTCACAACGTTAACTTCGTCTTCGCCAGAGAAGAATGTTGTTACTAGAGAACACGTGTGCAGGGGCAGAGAATGTTACAACAGGCAGAGTGATAAATTCCCAAAGTGGATCTAAAAATTCAGCATCAAGAAGTAACAAATCAAAACCAAAAAGTGAGGAAAATAAAAAGTGGATTAGATAAGAAATGGAAAAATGATGCCACAATTCAAAAATTGATAAGTCAAGGAGGATTTGCCACAAAAAATAGATTTTTTTGATAAAAACCAAGGGTTCTAAGCAAGAACCAAGAGAAGCAACCCTATCTTAGCACAAAGTTAATCACATTCAATAATGCAAAAAGTTTTTTTTACATGAGGTCCTAAGGGACCTATTTATACTATCACTAATAAAAGGCCTAATCAAACTAATAAAGGCCCAAACACTAAAAAAAAAAAATACTAGATGCACCTCCTCACACTTAGGTGCATACAAAAGGTCTACAAAAGTCCAACAAGGTCCAATACAAAAATCTAAAAAAATATAAAAAGTCATAATCTTTAGCTCCTCCTAGGCCTCTATCATCCCCTCTTTCTTGGAAGAAATTTGTCCACAAATTTTAGCTCTTTCATTCCTACAAAAAGGAAAAAACAAGAATTAGTATTTATTGAAATAAGAAAAAGAAAATAAATTCTACTTCCATGGATTTTTTGGATCCCTTAAAAAGGACAAATCTCTTATTATGCAAGTGCTTAGATATCCATTCTCTTGGATCAAATACAAGTCTAAAGAATCCACCAATCATCAACAAATGAAAACCATCCAAAAGAATGAAGAATATACATAATCCATCTATTATTATGCTTGAGTGTATCATGCTTCATGTAATTTCCAAAGAAACTCCCATGCAACATTACACTCTCATCATGAGCTTCTCCAATCAAAGAATCATGTAAGAAAGATTTAGACACAAAATGTAACATCTTTAAACATATGCTCTCTATGCCTATAAAACTCATCATTCTCAACCTCTCCACAAACAACAACACATATGGAAGAAGTTTCATTATGACCATGCAATTTCAAATGATGTGTATCAAGTATATCACAAACATTATGCAAATTGAAACCATCTTGAATTAACACATCAAGGAAAACACAAGGTTTAGAAATACTTTGGATCCAATTTCTCTTCTCCCAAGGGTTGGCTTGTTCCTCATGTGAATCCACCTCCTCTCCAAATTGCCTTGTCTATTGATCTTTTATGTACAATTCTTACTTGGGAATTAAATCAAAAGAATTAATATGGTTAGATGCACAATCAAATTTACAGAAAGAATTAAGCCCAATATCCAAGTTAGAGGAAAGAATAAGAGTTTTGCAGTTCTCCTTTAAAGACTCCTTTTTAATTTCTTGCATAAGAGAAATGTCACTTCCAAACAAGGGGTTAGAGTATAAATCTTTGCATTCTTCCTTAGGAAGCTCTTCTTCAAGTCCTTTCACAAGAGAATCTTCATAAACAAACAAAGAGTTAGAGTAAAAACAAGAACAATCATATCTTTCTTTAACTTTTGCCCTCTCTTTGTCAATCATTTCCCTTTCTTCCATCAATTTTCTTTCAACTCCTTTTCTTTTTCTCTCATTTCCTTTTTTCTTATATATTTTTCTTTTACCTCACACTCACATCTTCATTACTCTTTTGCATCATCTCCCACCTTGTCTCATTCTCCCTCTTTATTGCTTCTAACTTTGCATCATTTTCCATTCTCAACCTCCTCATCTCCTCCCTTATTTTAATCATCTCCACCATTAACTTTGCGAATTTAGAAGATAGTGGATCATTACTCGCAGTTGGTGAAGCCTTACTTATACAAAATGGTTAGCACAAATAATAGAAATCAAATAATCCTCTCCACTCTCTAAGTGTTTACACTCAAGTCACTTGTGTTTCACACTTTCAAGCTTTTTCTATAATTTGCTCTCTTGCTTTGATACCAATTGATAAACCCCTATGTAGGATCCATTTTTCAGCACCTTAATTTTTCCCAAATTAAGTCCAAAAATAGAATTGAAGAAAAAGAGAAAACGAAAAGGAAAGGAATAGATGTGATGCCACAATCAATTCATGATTGATGAGTCAATGAGGATTTGTCACAAAGAAAAAGTTCTTTGATAAGAATCTAATTGTTCAATCCAAGAACCTAGAAAGAACACTCTTTTAGCAAAGATGCTATCAATTTTTCAATTCATCAAAAGTGTTTACCATGTGCCCATGTGGTTCTATTTACACTAACTCTAAAAAAATAAGGCTTAAATACTAATAAGCCTAAAACAAGTCATAATAAGTCCAAACATAGCCAACTAAAAACAAATAAGAGCTAACAACTCCAAAAAAGCCCAACAAAGGCCCAATATAAAAGTGCTAAAATGTAAGAAAATCCTAATCTAAAACTTAGCTCCAATTTATTTTCTTCAAGCTTCCAAAGCCCTCTTCAACCTTCTCCATGAATGTGTTAAGTCTTGTGCCAAGTTCCTCTTGAATCTTTCTCCTCCTTCCTCTAGTCATAAGACCTTCCATGTCTATCTCTTCTTCCTTGGAGTCATTGGATAGTCTTTTATCATAGAGTCATAGTTATAGAGTCGAGAGTGTCATGTGTGGGGAAAAGAAGAGTTGTAACACTCCTTTAATTTTTAATATGATTCATATTAATTAATTATTAAGTCAAGTTGATGAAAATGCGAGTAAATTTTTTTTTGATTTTTGTATTAGAAAAATTTTAAATTTTACAAAATTTGGAAATGGAAGTGAAAAATAGAAACTATATATATATATCAAACTGTACATCATGATTTAGGTAATACATAACAGTCATAAAAAAAAAACAAAAGTATATCAAAAAACATATACTACTTAGCCTAATATATACATCAAAAATATCCTATATAGAGCGATATCTATCTACCCTATCCTTCATAAAAATACTATAAACTAATCTACAGATCCTTGTCTGTAAGGTGTCCTCTGACTCGTCCTGAGCATCATTGGGCATTTACGTCATTTTTAATCATTACGATTAAATATACATGGTAGAAAAACAATTGAGTGGGGTTATTTGTTCTAAAATCACATTCACATTATGGTAGGAAATTTACCATAAAATTAAAACACAATTGACGAAAGGAGCCTAGGGTTTATTCTAAGTTATACTAGACTACTCTTAACTTGGTATGGATCCATACTTTCCATTAGTGAGTAATAGTTCTCAATAGAACCTGGAAAGTGACTGCGAGTATATATACCTCTTTCAACATCATCACATGATATAGTCCTCATTGTCATTGAGAAAAATAACAGTTAGGACGTCCATTTACAAAGGTATACTCTTATACCAATCCTAAAATGCTGAGCAATTGTCGAGGTTATCGAAGGCGCTACCTAGGCCATTGGGACTTTCACCACTTGATGCCTAACCCCAAGACCTCCTTAAATGGGTCTTTGCCTTTCATTCCTTAGTGTACCAAACTATAGCTTCCCTAACCGGGTGTTATGTCATTGCATATCTCTTGTTTTACACTACTCACTAATTTACTAATTCCTAAATTCTTAAATAAAGGTTCACTCTGGTCTCATTTAATTTGAGTACCAGTACGATTTCTGCTAATGTCTCTGCCATATATTATAGAGATTGGACCTTACACATTATTCACATGATTTATAACTCATATTAAAAACACATAATCAACAATTCAATAAAAATAAAGGCATTAAAATTAAAATAAAGGCTGATAATTAAGAAATAAATCATAAAATGGTCAAAAATTTTCATAAAAATAATTTTTAAGACTAAAATTTTATCATAAATTTTTAGAAAATTTTCAAAAAAATTTAAATTTAAATAAGCTTTAAAAATTATTAAAATTTTACAAATGGTCTATTAGTGTGTCTAAACCTTACCTAAACGATGAGAACTTAAACTAAAATTTTTACAGTAGTTTTCTAAAATAAATTCATAGATAGTTCATTAAAAATTTTGATGTTTAGTTTTACATTATGAACTTACTAACTTATTTCTACTACTATTTTTGCTAGATTATTTGAGTTTTACTAAAATTTGGCAATATAACAATTTAATTATCTATTGTAATAGCTACAAAATTTTTTATCTAAATTTGGGCAGTATAACAACTTAGTAGTTCTATAATAGTTATTTGAATTTGAGCAGTATAAACAATTTAATAATTATACTATAGAGATTTAAATTTGAGTAGCATAACTACTTAATAAGTGTTTTATAAATATTATTTTCACCATTTTTGGATGTTAAACCAATAGTGGGTTGGTTTATCTGACAATTAGGGGTATTTTTGTCATTTTGCCTCGAAATTTCAAAAAACTCCTAGAAATTTTTCAAAATTATATTTCAATACATATGACATGATTTTAAGCTTAAATTGACCTTTTAATGTCAATCGAATCTTTTTCTCATGTCAGCTCTTAGTGTTGAGAAATATGGGTAAAATTATCATTTTTTAATTTTTCTGGGCTTCGACTTGAAAAAATTATTAAAAATCACGATTAGATAACTCTTTGTATACTGAGTTTAACCGTGAGATCATAATTTTAAAAAAAAATCTGATTTTTTAGAATTAATATATAATAAATAGAAAATGATTTAATAAATAAAAGTGAGGGTTTTACAAGAATGATCGAAAATAAATAAGCAAAAGTAAAAAACATGTAAAATCCCAAAAAAGCCCTCACTAACAATCAGAAAGTGAGGGCAACTTTGTGATTTTCGTTGGGCTTCGACATTGCGGAATGGAGAGTGCAATAGGAGAAGGACAGCGCTCGCTCCACTCCATCGGGATTGCGCTCGCTTCGGTCGCGTTGCTGAACTGAGATGCAGTGATGTTGAGATCACTGAAGATGTCCGCTTCGCACTGTAAGACCGCAATCGCGCCACAGTTTGCCGCGATCAATAACTATGTATATAAATGCATTTATTCACATACATGTTTTAAAATAAGCTGTTTAGAAATATTTCTTTTATTTCTAAGTAGCATGCTTATTTCCGAAGTATCATATTTATTCCAGAAGCTTGTTTCAAAAAGTATTTATAATTGAAAGCTCTTTTATACCTTTATAGATTAAAGTTATGGCTATATTTCTCCTATTAACTCATGATTTATTTAAATTGAGTTCCAAGCTAATATAATTATATACGTATATTTCAAGTGTTTTGCCAAATAAAAGTATGCTGCCTTAAATTTATTATATTAATTTCTATAGCAACTTATTTTATGTAATAGAGTGATAAAGCTTAATAAAGCATATCTTTCTAAAGCTTAAAAAGGATAATGTATAAATTTATAGCTATATTTCCTCATATTAACTTTCATTGATTAAACTAAGTTTCTAAAGTTGAGATAATTATGTCTCAAGGGTTTTACCAATTAAAAATGTGTTGTTTAAAACTATTGATCATTATAGGAATTTATTTTATATAATTAATTGTTGAAATATATCAAATAAAGAGTTTTATTAAAATAAAGTTCCCTTTTTAGATGAGTGTTTTATTATTAACTAAGTATTTTAAAATAAAGTTATTATAAAGATTTTAATTGTCATACAATCACATCACCATCTCTTTATTTCATATTGCTAGCAATCCAACCTTATAACCCCTCACGGACTCAACAAATACAACAAGCATAATACCACCGTTCTTATCCAAGTTCTCCTTATCGCCTTGTGCCTCCACCCAAACAACCACGAGCATCTGTTTTCTTCCACCAACATAAAAGCTCGTGCCTTCTCCTCCTCCCAACTCCATCAACCACCATAGTTTTTATCTCCTCCATCAAAAATCCAATTTTTCCCTTACATGTCCATTGATTCTCCATAGCCAAGCCAAGATCAAGCCCAAGCACAAGTTCTCCACTGCCTTTACTTTGCATGTCATGATCATGGTCCTCTATGGCTAAAGATCAAACTTTTGATCGGTAGAATTGCGTCTAATCGAAGCTGTGATCAGATCCTCTACCTCGTAACCAAGTGGTAAGCTTGAATCCCTTTCTTTTTCTCGGTCTTTGGGCACAAGTTATAAGCCTTGCATGTGGGCCTTTGGGCTTCTAAAAGCCACATGCAATGGTATCTCCATGTTCTACTTGTCACAGGCTTTGTTTTGACAAGTGTTGATCGTCAATCCAATACCCAAGGAGAAAACGACACTAGTAGCAAGTTTGAAGACGAAAAGAACGAGAAACGCGAACAAAGCTTGAATCACGACCAACGAACCTCTCACCACCCAAGGTAAGGGGGTAGTGAGATAGACTACGTATAGTAGGTATGTAAAGTCAATTAAGAGCACCTCACTCCTAACAACTTATAGCTCCATCTATTAAAAACTGCGACTTTGTATCATTTTGTGCTTTATTCTGTGGTTTTGTGATTTGTGGATGGAAGTGTTTACTTATTGTTCTATGTGTGATAAATAGGGCATTGGGGATTTGAAATAAACCCCTGAAGTGCTATGCAGCTATAAGGTAAAGTAGCTCATTAAGCTACTCTATAGGCCACAATGTGCTTGCTGAAATTTTAGTCTATTTCTACCCTAATTTTTTAAATTCATGTGGACATTCCTTATGGAATTAAATCATTCCTCTTTGTAGTCCTCAAGGTTTAAGTGTCTTCTTTCAAATCCAAGTGGTCTCACAATTTTCACTATTTCCTAGAATATTTGCTAAATATTTTAGCAAGACAGGTTCAAAATGGTTAGGTGTAGGGCAGTTCTATTGTGTATAACTATTTGTGCCTAATTGTGAAGGGTTCTATGTGAATTATGAATTGGGATTATTTTCCCTGTTTCCATACACCTTAGAAGAGTCCAATTATGTCCATGGCCATGTGTCATGTAACACCCCTACCTTCGTTTATAACTATATTTTTAATTACTTGTGATTTTATCTCTGAAAATTTTGTAAGGAATCTCAACTTCTGATTTTTTCAGTTGCATTTAGAATTTTGAGACTAGTTGATCGTTATTTTTAATAATTTTTCGAGTTGGGGCTTGGAGAAATGAAGGAATGACGATTTCGTCCTAATCTCACAACAGAAAAGGCTTACATGTGAAAAGGGTTCAAATGATAGTAAAATTTCATTCCAAGCTTAGGAACATGTTATATATATTAAAATATAATTTTAAAAATTTCTAAAGTTTTTGTAAAAAATGACCAAAATGCCCTCGACTGAATACTAAGTCAAACCAGTATTGGTTTGACATCTAGAAATAGCAAAATCCTCATTCTTAGTTTACTTTTAAGTGAGAAGCTTAATTTTATTATTTCCATAAAAATTTGAAATTTATTGAATTAAAATGAATTTAATATAAATTTTTTAACCTAAAAATACAAAATAATTACTTTAAATTTTGAAAAAATTATAAAAAAATTAATTTTAAATTTTGAGAATTATTTTAATCATTAATTAATGTTTCTATGATGTTTTAATTGAAAATTCATTTATTTGATATGAAAAGTAAATTATTAAAGTTTAAGTGATTTTTATTGGTACCAATCGATTCCACTGCAAAGAAAACAAAATGTAGAGACCTGAGAAACCTCTGCAAGGCATGACCAGAGAAACTTATGCAGGGACTAAAATGAGACTTGCATAAAAAATACATGTCTAAATATGACATCACCCAAAGTGATGTCACTTAACTGACATCACTAAAAGGCCACCTCACCACCAATCCTTTTCTATAAATACCAACCATTTGTGACAAGTTTTCACACACTTCTCTCAGCTCCATTGCTGGCAGTGAGCTCTTTCGTGCCTCGTTCATCCATTTTCATTTTTTCTCCATCACCAAAGCCTTATCCATCCAAAGGTGCCATTATTCTCCATCAAGCGAAGCTTAACGCCATCATTCCAACTTTCCTTCTTCTTCATTTTCTCCACTACTCCAAGAGGTAAAGGGGAGAAGAGGGTGTGATTCTTGATCATTTCTCTTTCACAAAGATAGTAGGATAAGGTTTTAGCCTCCAAAACCCACCTACCAACTTTGATATCTTGTTTTTGTGAAGCATCTATTTGTGGGTATGTTGTTATCCTAGTTTCTAAATCTGGCATGTGTTCTTGTTTTGTTTATAACTTGAGTTGTAGTCATTAGTTTTGAGTGCTTTTTTTTTTTGTATACTAGACTCAATTTTCTTCGTAATAGGCTCAAGAATCACTTTAAAAAGTTAAGAAATGAATAAGTTGTGCTTGTTGAAAATTGGTCTGACTGTTTGAACAATTGGCAGTGTATACCTTTTTAGGAATCTAGGGTTTTTGGTTGGTTATTTGGTAAACCTACTTGAATGACTAAAAAAAAGACTTCTTAAGCTTTTTATTGATATATGATATTCTTATTTATATGGTCATTTACTATTTTTAACAATCTTTGGAAACTATTGGTCATGCACTGATTCTGGCTGAAAACATTTTCTGGAACTGTCATCTTTCAAAAATCATTATAAATTGCATAAAGCTTTGTTTTTAATGATCTTGGTCAATTTGAAAAGTTTATTGAATGTACTTTTAGTTAAAATTTTACTTTGATGTCAAATGATGACCAAGAAAAAGCTAAAAATAGTTTGTTAGTCATCCAGTGGTTTTGTCTAACCTCATTGACTTGTTATTTTTGTAGATTTTGTTTATTGTGATCCTAGATGTTTTAGAAAATAGACAAAATTATCTTTCCAACAAGCTATGGATCACATTTTATAAAAATCATGTAGATGTTTAAACTTGAGGATCAAATTGAGCCATTAAATTTGGAAAAAGAAAGAAATTATGCTTGTGATTTTAGATAAAGTTTTCAATCTCTTTCATTAAAAATTTTATTGGCTACAAATTAGTTTCTAAATTTTATCTAAAGTATTTCCCTAAAATGTGATTAATCAATGTTTTAGCAACCATAAATAAAGTTTAGTAAAAATTCAAATTTAACTTGGGTTAATCATAAGCGTAAAATAATTCCTCTAAGTATGCAATTTGGTTTTTACAGTTAAGATCAGTTCCTAATTAACTAGTTTAATCTTTTATTAAGCACCTAAAACTTATATTATAAATTAAAATTAAAATTTGGTTAATAACCAATCATAAGCAAATTTGACTTTTGTATTATTAAATATCCAACAATAATTAACCTTAAAACTTTAAATTAGGTACTTAAAATAGTTAGATAAAATTTGTTAAGTAAATACCTTACTAATTTCTTTTAGACTATGATTACCTTGATATTTAATTACATGCTTTCTAAATAATTTACATTTAGATTGTTCAAGTATGTTAGATATTTATATATGGATGTATAAACTTTAAATTATTATACTGTTATGAGAATAGAGACTAAGTCTCTACATAGTGAAGTAGAAACATTGAGAATGAAAGTATTGGTGCTCAAACTTGTTGAGACCAGGGAAACCTCTACTCAATGATAAGTCTATTAGTAATGAACAATTAGTTAGATGAGGAATAGGCTGTGATGAACATGTAGTTGGCATGAAACCTTGCAGAGAAAAGTTACATTTTGCTATGTTAAGGAATGGAGAGCAGGGAACTATTAGCGAAGGTCTTGGGGGTATGGTATCAAGTGGTGGAAGCCCTAATGGCTAGGGTAGCGCCCTTGAGCTGGGATACTTCACTCGACCCAGTTTGATAACCCTGACAACTACAAAACATTTCAGGATTGGTGTGAGAGTATACCTCTGTGTTGGACTATGGACGTCCTGTTGTTTGTTTCCTTGATGATGATAAGAATTGTACCATGTTAATGATGTTGAAAAAGGTATATGTACTCTTAATCACTTCTCAATTCTGGTGTGATGCATTGCTCATCAATGGGAAGTATGGATCCATACATAGTAAACAGTAGATTATTATAACTTAGATAAAACCTTAGGTTTCCCTTTTTATGATTATCAATTGTGTTTTATCTTTGTGTTTGATGGTAAAACTTCCTACCTATCTTTGTGAATGAGATTTCAAGAATAAATCACCTCACTCCTTTTCCTTGCTTCCATTGTTGTGCATATGTATGGTATGAAATTACTATAGTGCTCAAAGATTGAGGATGAGAATGTCAAGATCAAAAGAGACTTAGAGAAAGGCAATGATACATGGGAGAAGATGGCAAACAACAAGGATGACGCTATGGGTCTGTATATATTCACTGCTCAGACTTAGGAATGTGATGGGTAGTTAGGGCCTAATTGAGTATATATTTGTGTATACATCGCAAATTCATGTTTCAAATGATTGTATTCATATTGACAATGGTGATATATTTCCTTATTAGTACATGATAAATGAATGTAAAACGTATGTCTTTAATCTTTTCTCTTAAATTTAAATGAAATGAAATTTTAAATCCAACATAAAATCAATCAATAGGTTATAAATGCTTATAAGCATTGGGTCAAGAGTCAATGTAACTTGAGGCGTTACATGTCAAACCTTGTCCAAGACTAGGTGAAGTTAAAGGTTCAAAATCATGCCAAGCATGGTTGCTGAATTTTTGGACAGCATCTATCTTGCCTTTGAAATTCTTGTGTGAACTGCCCTCACTAAGTTAAGTAAAACCCTTTGGTGGGCATCTAGTTTTAGGTGTCTACTTTTCGACTTAACTAGTCTTATAATTTTTAGAGTTCCATAGAATATTTGGTGAGGCATGTCAAACATGTTTGGGTGCAGGACTGTCTTGTGTTTAGTGGCTATTCTTGTCAAATTGTGAGGTGAAATGCTTACATCACAAATTGGGCCTGTCTCCTCTGTTTTCCTACACCTTAGAGGTGATTATAATCAACCTTGCCTAAGTCTTTATCCATGCTTAGGTTTAGGACAAGTTGGAAATACAAACTAAGTTGAAAAGAAGTGTTGAAACCATGACTTATATGAGGCCCTATCTTGTTTTTAAAACTGGTACTGATGAAGAAAGAATTAGGTAAAATCCTTTGGTGGAAATGAAACTGGTCCCACCTCAATTGGAGATTTCTATGATTTTTAGTGATTTTCTCAAAAGCTAGTTTTATGACTAAAATTGTTGGGCAGTTTGTTAATTTTGTGCTCTAATCCGTGTGTATGGTTTGTAAGATATGGATTATGTTTTAGTGATGCCTCCCTTATGTTGATATGATTTAAATATGCTTGATCACTGCCTCTGACTAGTTGTATATCTTGTTTAAGTATATGTTGTAACGACCCAATTGTCGCTACAGGACAACATTACCATTCAACTTATTATTCTTGGAAAATAAATTTCCTTCGTATACATATGAAGAGACTATCCATTCCTATTACATACATAATTGTTTTTATGTACAAATCAAAACTTTATATAAAATATCTGTACCAACACCATTACTTTGATATACATCATGTAAGAGAAGGGAATACAAAACTCACTCCCTAAAGCTGGTCAAGCTATACATCAAAACTAAATAGCTATCATAACAACATCAAAATGACAATGGGACTCATCGTATCTCATTGCCTTCAAGCTAGTAGCTCAGCCATCAATCCCTATCAGCTGGAGCCACTGATGCCTGTACATTTGCTTCCACGTCAACGACGTGATTATCACAAGCACGAACCACATGTGCAAACAATGCAAGGGTAAGCTTACATTGAAATAACATACATGAGTTATTAAAGAAAAACAATAAGAAAGCTCCAACTTCTAAATTTATAATCAGACCAGTATAACAACGATATCAACCATAACAACCTCAATTGCAGCGACAACAACAATAAACACCATCCTCACCAACAACAGTAACCATAAAAGAAATCTTCATTTATATACATATACATGTATAAGATCTAAAGAAAATTCCATAATACTTGGTCACATTCCAAATCAATGATATCAATCATTATGCCAATGTATGAGGACACTACTCTCGAGAGATTTTCAACAACCGAGCGATCAGTCAGGTCTCATCCCCTATCATGGCATCAACAACAATAAGTGTCATACACCATTCAGGGATTGCCAACTTTGATCTACGGATAAGATTATGTGGTTTGTCAAGATAATTGTATGAGGGTGGTGGTCAACTACGACTTAAGGTTTGCACTACTTTGGCCCCCTGTGGAATTACCCATCTAATCAACCCCAAAATAATTTATTATTCCTACTAAATTCAATATGTGTGGAGGGATATATGTTTTATATATACGTGAACGACATTTGTTAAATTTCATATCCGTAGTCCATAATGAGAATCCAGTTTAACATCTAAAATACATCATGCTAATTTGGATGGATATATAGTACCAAAGAAACCTATGACACATTTTAATGCAATCAACGTAATATTTATGCCATTAATGTAATGCTAAACTTTAGATGAAATTTTAAGTGTAGAATTTGATGCAATTAATGTGATATTTATGCAAATATAAAAATAAATAGATTTCTTAATTTCTATAATTAATATTTTGACTACATATCATATTAAATATTATTTAATAACTATAATATTTAATGCTATTGGAAAGTCAATTTCATTTAAAATATATTAATTATGATATTTATTAAATTTTATTATTTTATTATTGTTTAAAATAATTAGTTTCTATAAAATATTTTAAAACTGAAAATTCAAATATATATTGTTATAATATTAATAAGTTGATAAATATTAAATATATATTTATTCATCTCTTAATTTCTATATTTAATATTTTGACTGCATATTATATTTAATAATGTTTAATAAATTTCATATTTAATGTTATTGGGAAGTCAGTTTTACTTAAATATATTAATTGTGATATTTATTGAATATAATATATTTATTAAATTTAATTAAAGTATTATGTGTTCAAGATCATTAAATATTTATTAATATTATTATTGTTTAAAAGAATTAGTTGATAAAACATATTTTAAAATTAGATGGCCTGTCCATACAATAATTTATACAATGTTATTTTTTTGTCTTTCTCTCTTCATCACAATATTTATTGCATCTCACACTTTTCTGTCTTTTTTATTTTTCTCTTTCTTGGTTGCAAAATTTGATATACAAATAGCATTTCTCTTTTAAAATAGAAAATTTTAGATATATATTTTTATAATATTCATAAATTGATAAGTATATAAATATATATATATATATATATATATATCTTAATTTTTATCCTTATTAATTTGAGAACATAATATATTTAATAATTTTAAAATTCTTTGCTACACAATAGTCAATATTACATATAATATATTAATTATCATATTTATTAATATATTATACTTTCTAAAATTTAATAAATGTAATATATTTTTTTTAAACGAATGAGTTTTCATATGAATTTATATGGATATTACAAACTCATTATTAAAAAACGAAATTATTAAAAAATTTAATATCTAATATACATCAAAAAAATTTATTATTTTCTAAAATAATGAATTTAGAAAAAAGTTTTTAAAAAGGAAAAATGAAAAAAATAGATAATTAGATTTCAAAAAGTAACTTTGTCAGTTAGGGCTCATTTGGTGGCCAAGATAGATATGTTGTTTGCTACACCAGTAGGATATAATAATGCTATCCTATCCCTTATCCTATCTTGTTACTTCAGTGTATTTCTTATCTTGAGGAACAAGCTGACTTAGGAAGCAACAAGATAGGATAAGCTCTCTTTATATATATAATAATTTTGAAATGTAAATTTAAAATGTATTATTAATTAAAATATTAAAAATTAAATAATTACTATTCAAATATTTTTTAAATAAAATTATTTGAATAATAATTATAATTTTAAAAATCTTATATAATTTTTTATAATATTAAGCAAAGTAACAACATAAATAAAAAATAATATTGTATAGTTTAGTTAAAATTGTAATTTTTTGTAAAAAAAATAAAAATTAAATTAAAAGTTACTTTTAGAAAATTATATGTAATTGTGTGAAACTGTAATTTTGTCATTTGAACATAATTTATATTTTATCCTAGTGTTATCTGCTTTGTTATCTAGTGTGCACTAAACTTAAGTTAAGATTATAGCTTATCGTGCTCGTATGCTATCCTATTCTTATCTTGTTCTCATATCCTATCGTATCTTATCCTATCCTGACCACCAAGTTTTTTTCTTTTATTATAATAATATTGTATTTGGATGCTTTTCAACTTCTTTTTGTTTGGGATGTATAGGTCATTATTCTATTTATGTCAAGTGTGTGTGTAGTTCAACTTTTGGTTTACAACATTTTTTTTTATTTATTCCGATCAAGTATTATTAATTTTAGTTTCTTCCTTTTTTAAAATTTTCTTTCCATAAGGACTTTTTTAGTTGTGATTTGAGCCTACCTAGTTTATCAATTATTTTTATATATGAAAGTTGAATTTGTGTAGGACACGAAATCCTAAAACTTTGGCCTTGTGAATTAATGTGTTTTGTTTTATATCACTAGTTAGTACTCCTAGTATGTGTTAGTGATTCGTAATTTTGGCATGGTTTTAATTCTTATATTGAAAGTGTTTTTGCCACAAAATGGTTAGTCTCACAATAGAATTTTAAAACCCTAATACGTAATATATATTTTCAGTTATGTGTAAGTATCCCATTTTGAGATAACTATGTGAGTATGTTGTTGCTTTTCTTTTGGAAGGTTGTGATTTAAACATTAGATAATTAACAATGAGCGTATGTGTGGTTAGATTTATTGAATGGAAATTTTGGGTTTGCGTTGTGGCAACACTTGTTGGTATTAGGACTTAACCATTAAGAGACTTTTTCACTAAAGATTAAAACGACAATGGTTGAAGTATGGGAAAAGGATGGGGAAAATTTTCATGTTTGAAATAGAAATGAGGTAATTTCAAAAATAGAATCTTTACTTGTGTTTTGAAAACCTCGTGGCGGAAATTAGAATCTTAATATCAAATATTCAACTTCACGTAACCAAAAAAAAAAGAGAAGCTTTGCTTTGAAATCAGCAGGTACCTAATGAGGAGTTGTATAAAAAAGACAATATAAATCCAATGGAATTGTTACAAATCATATTCTAAAATAATCAACTTGGAAATCCTCAGGTACTTGGTAGACAGTTATAAGTAAACTATGAAATAGTAAAATGAATCTAAAGTGAGTATGGAAGAAATAAACTATATGATCATCATAAACTTATCCTGGCAAGGCTTCCCACATAAAGAACATAACAAACATAAAAACAAAACAACATCAAGCCCTATCAAAAGATCCTTGAAAGATGAGCGCCTAAGGGTTGGATCTAACATCCTTTCTGAGTTACTTATAATAGTATAAGCAAGACAACAACAAAAAAGGAGAAGTGAGGTTGTGGTATAGTCTAAGAAAAGGTAGCAGAGATAAAAACATATGTATACACAGGTATTATACATGCACTTAACCTAGTCCAATCACAAGTAGAATCATACAAAAATACTAGGTATATTGAGTACTACACAAACAGAGCAAGTAAACAACCACATCTGTGAATGTATAAGTTTTCACATACTTTCACCAAATCAATCGCATGGACAGTCATACATCATTATAACGTAAACAAAACAATTTGCAATTACAGGAACAAGAACATCCACAATCTCACAATGAGAGTTAGTTGATTTGTTCTATGAGTATGAAATGCGCGATGTCTGCGTTGTTCCATTTCTATTCGTTTAATAATTTCATGCTCATGAATGGGTACCCTTAACTCTATAGGAGCAACAATTCTTCTGCTATGTGGGTGGGAATGCATTCCATACAAGAATGGCATAACCCTCCGTTAAAGGACTTAAGGTAGATTCCTCCATGGAATACTTAACTCTCCCATTAGAGGGTGAAGGATAGATCTTTGATGACAAAAGTGACTTAACAACTTTACCCCTAAGCAACTTAAGACTTGATGACTCAATAGCTTAACCATTTGAAGTCTAGATGATTTAGCAAAAAGCAACTCCCCTTTATAGGGCCAAGAATAAGTTCCTTAAAGGAACATTCAACTTTCTCATAGAGGGCTAAGCGCGCAATTACCCAAAGGGTAACATCCACCCACGTGGAACTACAACTTTCCTATAAAAAGGTTGGTTGTATGATGCATGGACCAATTTGGCACATCATTTATTTTGGTTAGTTATAGAGATGAGATGGACATGATGGAACCACATGAAAATCCTTGCCCTTCTTTTAAGTAAATTTTCTCACCCTTGAAGAATCTAAATATGAAGCTTACAAAAAATTCTTAAAATCGGGTTTAATAAATACAAGGATAGTAAATTAAGGTTTAAAGAGAGTAAAACTAAAATATAAGAATTAGTAAGAAATAGTTTTAGTAATTTAGAAAAGAATCCATGATGATTCTCTTTTGGGAAAATAAATAGTATTTTGTTTAGGGTTTTCTATAAAGTAAATACAGTAAAGCGTATATGAGTGTACATATATAGCCATGCATATGACATCTTAGAGACTGCTCAATGATGTCTAAAAGCCAAAATCTTATTAAAACCAATTTTCAAAGTTAAAACACTTGAAATCATCAAATCAATTAGTTTGGGTGAGAAAAATTCTAAACATGGAAAACTCATTGTTTTGGCTAAGATTTTACAAGGACTTTCTCAAAGTCTCAAAGAATCAGTGGGATTTTTCCTAAATTTTTGCAACCACCACCAGGGGTGCTTCAGACCTAGTTATATTTCACAAATGAAAATAGTTTCTCAAAAAATGTGTCCATCTCGCTCATTTTGAAATTTCATATTAAATTCTCTACCCATGCAATTGGAGTAATTTCAACTCCCTTAAAATCCCTAAAGTGTCTAGTTTCGCCAAAAAATACAGCACAAATACCAATGCACTTGAAACAATGCAGAATAAAGCAAGTACAACAACCATAGAGTTTCACAGCTTAACAAGACAGGTTGCACTAGAAAAATCATTAAAATTCACAGAAAACTTGAAACGAGATAGGAGAAGTTGCATTGTGAAGAAGACACACAAAACTATAGTGTCACCAAAGGAAATTAAAGACTATGACCTGCATTCCTAGTTTAATTCACACTACAGAGCCAAAACAGGATAACAGTATTCACCAACCCACACAAACTATTCTCAAGCAATTGTACATAGTGTATGAATATGTAGGATTTAGAGCTTAAACAAGTTACATTTAGTTACTAATCTAGCATATGTTAAAATAGGGGTAGGGTGTATCAAGTTCAAAACTAAGGGTAAACTCACTTAGATCACACACAAATCCATCCAATACATATGTTGTCCAACCAAATCTCACATATAACAGGTTTCAAAGAAAATATTGGTGTAAATTGTAGAAAAAAGCTATTTGAGTAAGGTCAATTGGGTTCAATAGCTAAGACATGAAATTTCAAGTATACAAAAGAGCTAATTCAGATTCATTCCCTATTCAGCATTTTGAAGCTAAGCATATAGAGATAAGATATCACAAGTAATTGTATATCATAATCTTCATCTTAGTATATCAATATAGATGTCAATGGTCAATTTAATTCAAAACAGTAGTGATGGCACTAAGAATTAACATTCAAGTAGGAATTTCAAACATTAATTACATCGTTAAAGCATAGGACATGTACAATTAGATTCATTAATCACACAATAACATTCGCAATCCAAGCATCCACTTGCTTCACTTTTTTTTTTTCATAACTTAATCCATAACTAGATTTTCATATGGCTAACACATTTAACACTTAAATAATCATGATTTACTAACTTAAAAGTCATTGGATCATTCTTAAATCAACAAAGACAGATTGCACAAGTAAGTGTAATGGCACACACAAGTTGCAATAGTTGTAGTGCACATAATTAGAAGATAATAAGACCCATAACATGCTCTTCAAGCAATTCATCTAATTGCTTTGAGCTTGGGTTTGCCTAATCATGAGAGATTTGTGACACTCTTTACCCTTAAGCTAATTATTAAATAAATATTATGAAAAATAGTGTAGTTTTCATTTGCGGAATAAAACAGTAATTTAAAAAAAAATTCTTCAAACAATAAAGGACATCACATGCATAACTCATGTCAACTTAACCTCTATAAAATACCTCACAAATTAATAAAAAGATATTAGCCCATAATTGGCCTTACAAGTCTTTGGATATAAACCAATTAACGTTGTAAAACTATGAAAGCTAAGTTTAAAAGCTAAGGACATACAATAATAAACAACCAAGGCCCGATGTCACATTCTATCAGAGCATACCAAACCTAAGCAATAGTAAAACACACTGCAACGAGGCCAATGCCTTTACTCTAAGACTCTTCCTCAAGGTCCTGTTGGACGTCACCTATGAATCATAGATATAGATAGGAAAACACTAGAAAACAAGGGAGTGAGATGCTCTCACATCATGCTTAAAGTATGACAATGGAAACAGGTAGAATACACAACACATGTAAAATCAGAATAACATTAAGGATTAAAAACACACAAACATAGGTAATGCAATGTCACCTAACTTCTACTTCTAATGCACATGTGGTACCAATCTAAGTTCATATCGAAAGTAGACTAGGAGTAAGTGCACCACCATAAGAAGCATGATCGGTACCGATGCCTTTGGCTTTTGCACCCTCAACTAGTATGATATTCTTCGGTGACTAGTTAAGGTTACCCAGCGTTGCTAGTATGCTTTGGCTCCATGGGATCAGCATGGGCAATTGAGTTTCCACACCAGGTACCACCCCAAGGCTAGGGTTAAACAACTCATCCCAGCGTCCACCAGTCGAATTCCTACGTACTTTCTTTCTCCACATGACTTAATGTCATGATATATGGTCACATACAAAGCTCACAGCATTTCATAGGTTTTTATTGTTAGAACCAAAGACGTAGAAGCGTTTAAGACTCTCAAAGTTTTGAAGATAACAAACTTATTAATGTTCAAGTTTTTGCCAAAGAACTAAACTTTTTACTGCATACAAGCTTCCCTTAGAAAACCGTCCAATAGACGTGTCAGAGAAGACCGTCCAGTAGACGTGTCAAAGAAGACCGTCCAATAAGACGTGCTTAAAGAAGACCGTCCAGTGAACAACTTAAGATGATCATCTAAAGAACATATTCAAATATCTGATGTAAGCTTCCAACGACAAATATTCAAATGGCTAAGTTCTATTTTGAATGTCTAATTTATTTATGCTAGTTTTTCTTGAAATTAACATATTACTACTTCTGTGATCTAACGTTCAAATTGTTTGAAGCATTAAATAACATCAGAATCATTCTAGTGTAAAAGCGCAGCAAAATCAGATAAAGTAGGTCAACTTATCAAGCTGCCATGCCAAATGAAATGTTCAGAAAAGCAGACCGCCAGCACAGTCCTGCACCTTCTGTTTTAGTGCAAGTCTAAAAGTTGTCACGACTGATCATTCTGAAAGGATAATTTGCATGCCCTTCTTTGCATAACAAAGTCAAGTCTTCACAACGGATCTTTTCTCTGAAGACTATATATGTATCAAGGAAGAACGTCATAAAAGATGACACACATATGTGCCTGGTGTAAAAAATTCTAGTTAACAAATTACTTCTGAACAATTGATAGAAACGTTTAGTGGACGATAGCAAAAAACTTGTAAAGATTTTCAGAGTGTGCTTGAGCTTTATCTTTCAAATCCTCACTACGTGAGTTGATATCGTTTGTATAAACACTTGTTGTGTTGTGAAAGCCTGGAGAGGCTTAGTATGAAAAAATACTTGGGTTAAGCAATCTAGGGTGATTGCGTTGTAAAGCCTAAAGAGGCCACGAACAATACTTGTAACCTAAGGTTGGTTAGTGAATACCTTCTGGGTGAAGGGACTAGACGTAGCTCAGGTTGAGTGAACCAATATAAAACTTTCTGTGTTCTTCTTCTCTCTATCCCTATGCTTGAAAATGTTTTCATACTGATCAACTTGCTTCGAAAAATTTTTTAAACGCACAATTCAACCCCCCCATCTTGTGCGCTTTTTCTATTTCAATTGGTATCAGAGCTCGGTCTCTTGGGGTTGAGCATCTAACACTGCAGGAGTAAAACGATCCTGATCACTCATGCAAAATGAAGGACAAGCCGTTAAAAGACCACCTCTCTTTAAAGGACTAAACTACAATTATTGGAAGCAAAGAATGATAGCATTCTTTGATGCATGTCACATAGACATGTGGAATGTAGTAGAAACCGACGACTACCTGCCCCTTGACCATGATGGAGTGGAGCTGCCAAGAAGTCAATGGATAGAATCTCACAAATAGAGGTATCTTCTAAACTTAAAAGCTAGAAATGCTATGATGTGTGCCTTATCTGAATCTGAATATGAAAAGGTACATAGCTTAAAAAGTGCTAAGAAAATGTGAGATACCCTCGCTCTTGCCTACGAAGGCACTTCACAAGTAAAGAGGTCTAAGTTGAGCTTACTCATAAGACAATATGAACTTTTTACTATGGAAGAAAATGAAACTATCGAATTTATGTTTGGTAGATCTCAAACCATAATAAACAACCTGAGGCCCTTAGGCAAAACCTATGATAATTATGATCACATTGACAAAATCTTAAGAAGTTTGCCTAGGCAATGGAGACCGCAGGTTACAGCTTTAAGAGCTTCCAAGGATCTAACAACACTTTCAATGGAAGAGTTACTTGGAACTCTTAAAGTCCACGAACTAGAACTAAAGCAAGACAAAGGACAAAAGAAGAAGTCCATCACTCTAAATGTCTAGCGTCTAGCGTCCATCCAGAGGATCATCGTCCAAAGCACTAAACGTGGAAGAATCCTCTGAGGAAGAGTCCGAAGAGAATGACTCTGATGAAGATGAAATATCCTTCATCTCTAGAAAAATACAGGCTATGTGGAAGAAGAAAGGAGGATCAAGAGCCAAAACTTCACAAAGAAGTTCAACAAGGCACTAAAAGAAAAGAATCCTTCAGTCTGTTATGAATGCAAGAAGCCTAGACATTTCAAAGCTAAATGTCCCAGTTTGTAGAAGGACAAAAAGAAGATGTTCTTCAAGAAAATGGGTCTCATGGCTACCTAGGAAGACATGGACCTATCTTCATCAGATGAAGAAGGAGAAGAGGAAGCCAACCTGTGTCTCATGGCAGAGACCAACTTTGATAGCTCAGATAATAAGCAAGACGAAGAGGTAAACTTCGATAACTTAATCTTTCTACAAGAAGCCTATAATGATTTGCTTGCTAATTCCTTAACTCTCTCAATGGGATATAAAGAACTGAAAAAGAAATTTTCAAAAATTACAAAAGAATACAATTTGCTAAACGAAGAGCATAAAAAGATTTTAAAAGAAAATGAGTTTTTAAAAACAAAGAACATTTCATAAGAGACATCTTCTCATGAAGTTTTAGAACTTCAAAAAGAAGTCATTCGTCTGAAAGAAAGTTTGTCAAAATTTGTCAACGGAACAGAGAACCTAAATAAGATTCTATCTTATAAAAGAAGTCCTCATGACAAATTTGGACTTGGTTTTGTTAAAGAAAAGTACAAACCTAGTAAAAACATAACCGTCTGTAAAATATGTGGAAATAATGGGCATGAATCAACAAAATGTAGATATTGTCCAACAAAGAAAGCGTCCAATGCTTTTAGAACTAACAAAAAAGGACCCAAGTCTATTTGGGTACCTAAGTCTATGATAATACCTGTTGCAGATTTGCTTGACAACCGAAAGAAGACCCCAGTCATGGTACCTGGACAGTGGTTGCTCACGACACATGACGGAAGAAAGGTGTATGTTCCAAAGCCTATAACCCAAGAATGGTGGATGGGTCACCTTTGGAGGAAACCAGAAGGGAAAGATCACAAGAATAGGAATAATCGGTAAGCACTCTTTCCCTTCCATTGAAAATGTTTTATATGTTGAAGGACTCAGACACAATCTACTGAGCATAAGTCAATTATGTGACAGTGGACACAATGTCTCCTTTAACAAAGAAAAATGTATTGTCAGGAATCTAGATGGATCTATACTATTCTCTGCTAAGAGGCAAAACAATCTTTATAAGATTGATCTCAATGACCTCACAAATCAAAATGTATTGTGTCTAGTATCCATAAAAGAGAATCAATGGACTTGGCACAAGAAGCTTGGACATGCAAGCTTGAGATTGATCTCAAAGCTAAATAAGCGTAACCTCGTAAGAGGACTTCCAAATCTTGCTTACAAGTCTGATATTCTCTGTGATGCATGTCAAAAAGGGAAACAAGTAAAAAGCTCGTTTGAATCAAAAAATATTGTTTCCACAACTAGACCTCTTGAGCTACTACATATTGATTTGTTTGGTCTAACCAGAACAACCTCCCTTAGTGGAAAAAGATATGGATTAATCGTAGTGGACGACTACTCTAGATGGACATGGGTTATGTTCTTAAAACACAAGGATGAGTCTTACAAGATCTTTTCAATCTTTTGCAAAAGAATTCAAAATGAAAAAGGCATTTGCATAGCTTCAATCAGAAGTGATCACGGAGGAGAGTTCGAAAACGAAAGTTTTCAAGGGTTCTGTGAGGAGAACGGAATTCTCCACAACTTCTTTGTACCACGAACACCACAACAAAATGGTGTGGTAGAGAGAAACAATAGGTCATTACAAGAAATGGCTAGAACTATGCTAAGTGACAATTCCACTCCTAAGCACTTCTAGGCTGAACCAGTAAACACTGCATGTTATTTACAAAATAAAATTTATATAAGACTTAATTTGAAAAAGACTCCCTATGAATTGTGGAAAGGACAAATGTCCAACGTATCTCATATCTTCATCCCTTTGGATGTCAATGTTTCATCTTAAACACTAAGGACAATCTTGGAAAGTTTGATTCTAAGTGTGATGATGGAATACTGTTAGGATATTCTGAAACATCCAAGGCCTAAAGAGTTTACAACTTTAGAACCTTAACAGTTGAAGACGCCATCCATGTTAAATTTAATGACAATAAGCCTGATAAAGAAATATCAGAGCTAGACGATTCATTTATAGATATGAAGCTAGAAGATGCTAGACCTTCAGCGTCCAGAGATCAGATGGGCAATCCAAAAGAAGAAGAAAAGGAACCAATTGGACGCTCTTGGAAAATGAAGGCCTCATCCAGATAATCAAATTCTTGGAAACGTTCAAGATCATGTCAGGACAAGATCGACCTTCAAGGAGCAAGCTCAAGTTGCTTTGATTTCTCAATTGGAACCAAAGATAATGGATGAAGCTCTCCTAGATGATGGCTGGATCAACACCATGAAGGACGAACTTAGTCAATTTGAAAAGAATGATGTCTGGATGCTAGTTCCTACACCCAAGAACAAGTCTATCATTGGAACAAAGTGGGTGTTTCGCAACAAGCTAGATGAAGCTGGCAAAGTGGTAAGAAATAAAGCAAGACTTGTAGCTCAAGGTTACTCTCAACAAAAAGGTATAGACTTTACTGAAACCTTTGCACCAATAGCTAGATTAGAAGTCATTCGCATCTTACTTTCATTCGCTGCTCATAGTAATATGAAACTCTATCAAATGGACGTAAAAAGTGCATTCTTGAATGGCATAATAAATGAGGAAGTCTATGTGAAACAACCTCTTGGTTTTGAGGGTGATACTTTTCCAAAACATGTTTACAAACTGAAAAAGGCTTTGTATGGACTTAAACAAGCTCCAAGAGCTTGGTATGAAAAGCTAAGTTCTTTTCTTTTAGAAAATGGTTTTACTAGAGGAAAAGTAGACATCACTCTCTTTCGCAAAGATGTTAAATCACACTTTATTATTGCACAAATATATGTAGATGATATTATATTCGGTACTACTAATGACGCTTTATGCAAAGATTTTTCTAAGATATAATAGCAGAATTCGAAATGAGTATGATGGGAGAATTAAAATTCTTCTTGGGATTGCAAGTAATGCAGACTGCAAATGGCATATTCATACATCAAACAAAATATGTCAACGAACTTCTCAAGAAGTACAAGATGGACGATGCCAAGGAAATGAGCACACCTATGCATCCATCGTTAGTACTTAGCTTAGACGACTCTTCTAAAAAGATAAACCAAACTACATACCGAGGTATGATTGGGTCTCTTTTATATCTCACAATATCCAGACCTGACATTATGTTCAGTGTATGCTTATATACCCGTTTTCAGTCTGACCCTAAAGAAACTCATCTCACAGCAGCTAAGAGAATTTTTAGATACTTAAGAAGGACCACTAACCTTGGTTTGTGTTTTAAGTCAAACAAAGAATACAGGTTACTTGGTTATTGCGATGCTGACTATGCTGGAGATAGAGTAGAACGCAAAAGCACTAGTGGAGGATGTCACCTCATTGGTGGGAATCTAGTCTCCTGGACGAGCAAAAGATAAGGGACGATTGTCCTGTCTATAGCGAAAGCAGAGTATGTCTCAGCTGCTTCTTGTTGCTCACAACTTTTATGGATCAAGCATCAGTTAGAAGACTACAGTATCTACGAGAGTAACATTCCTATCTTTTGTGATAACACTATTGCTATAAATCTGTCTAAAAATCCTATTTTACATTCTCGGGCAAAGCACATTGAAATAAAACATCATTTTATAAGAGATTATGTTCAAAAGGGAATTGACGATATTCAGTTTGTTAACACTAAAAATCAATTGGCCGACATATTTACAAAACCCCTTCCTGAAGATAAACTCATCCATATTTGAGATCTTCTTGGTGTGGAATTTATAAATGAATAGTTTATTCAACATGCCTTGACCGTCCAAAGATGTGAGCATCCAATGTATTGTAGCGTTCAATATTACATCGTCCACTTGCATAGCTTTTCGCATTCCATAACAACTTACATTTATGTATGCATAAAAATCTCTATCCGTACTTAATCATGTTTTTCTCTGAAAATGATTTGAAAATAAATGCTTTATTCCAGTCTAAGTCACTCATGTGCCGTATAACCAATCTTGAGAAATGTAAGCGCCTAACCAGCATTTATTGCACATCACCTCTCTCTTTGAAATTGAAAGAACCACCAAAAGCAAAACTCTTTGGTTTCTTCATATACACTCAAACCTAAACCAAACACTCACCTCTTCTCAAATCCATCTGAACTCTCTCAATCTCTTGAAACCTCTCAAACCCTAACTATCTTTCAAGCTCTCAGATATGGCAACTGAAAAGGCTGGTCTTGCTGCGAAGGCCATGGCTCGTGTGGAAAGCCTAGACAAGGCTGTTGTTCTTATCGAAAGCCGTTTCGATATCCAAGCTCTGGAGGACATGGGTGTGAATGTAATGGACAACTTGCTCAGATGTGGAATTCTCAACTTCCACTTGAACGAGATTATATACCCATAACTCATCAGACAGTTCTGGAACTCTGTCGTTTTCTCAAATACGAACATCACTGGAACTGCTTTGGGAGTTAAGGTCACACTGGACCTCAGCTCTGTTGCCCAAGCCATTGGTTGTGAGCGGGTTGGGTCCTGCATCAAGAATGGCTGGGAAAGTAGTTTTGGAGGACATGACACTGTTGACGTTGCACTGATGGGTCTAGAAGGCGAAGGGCCAGTGGAATACAGCAAGCTAACAAAAGAGGGGAAGATTTTCCAATAGTTTTTGAATAAAGGAATTCTTCATAAGGCTGGATCGAAGGACAGCGTTACCTTCTTGCACAGGTTCGCGTTGTTCCATATGATCACAAGCCAACAGTTTAACTAGCCGCACCTCATCCTGAGCAACATCTTCAAGACCATAAGAGGACGTAGAGAGTGCGACACCAAATCACCTATGTCGCTCTCCTTAACAGACTTTTCTGGCAACAACAGGTGTATCATGCTTTCTTTGCTCTATCTCTTGGAAAGCAAAGTCAGATTAGGATTATAGGTGGCGGCCATCGTTTTACTCAATTGCCGTTTGGACGCAACAATGTTGCACAGATGAAGGCTGGGTTTGTGTTGAAGCCTGTGGAGACCACGTCCAAACTAATGGACGATAGAAAAGAAGTCCTGGAAATGGCACCTCTGCAGACAATTGAGCCAATCGTCCAGCTTGCTAAGCTGATGGACGACGAGGCACTGTTTGTGAATCTAGTTGCTGCCAGACCGTCCACTAAAAGGAGGTTGTCCAAGACGCAAGCGATCAGGGTTACAAGATCCAAGACGTAAAGGCCTTCGGCTCTGTCTGCTCCTCTTGCAGCTGCTCCTATCACTGCCTCTGCTCCTTCACCTGCTCTGGCACAAGCTCCTGCTAAAAGATGGTTGATCATCACTTCTGAAGACGAAGACGATGAGCCAATTGGTAAGCTTGTCAAGAAGCAAAAAGCTGCCATGATTGATGTTCCTGTTCAACCACAACCACAACCATCTGCCTCATCCAAACGACCAATAGAAGCACTGCTAGGGGAACCACAGTCTAAGAGAAGTAAGCTTTCCTTTTCTGTTGCTGATGAACCTATCAGCGACTTTGATGATTTAATCATTATTGAACCTTCTGAACCTCTTACCCAAACACAAGTCGACACACAAGCCACACCTGAACCAGATTTATTGCTGCCTGGTGACAAAGGCTATACCTGCACCATCCCTACCCTCGGCATATCTAAGACACATCTCTCCACCAAGCCTACTAAATCACCTTCCTCCTCAACCATCATTTCCTTTCCTACATCTTCCACCCCCTCAGACACCTTGATCAAAACCAAACAGAAATGGCCTCTACTCTTTGTTAAAGGCAACCCCCAAAACCGCATGGACCACAATGTTATTATCTTGCGTCCAGGGCTCCCTGAACCTGTTTTCGGTTTTGATTACTCTTCACTTAATCTTGACAAGTACATGAACGACTATGTCTATACACCTTCAGAAGCTTATCTATCATTGCTTCCTGGGGCTATTGAACACTTACTGCTCAAGCGGTTTATCAGACAGAGGTACCCTAGAGTTGTACGAGCTTGGAGCATCAATGCACATCCTCTTGGAGTACTTCAACACAGAGTACCTCTAGTAGACCACATCGAGCAAGCTCTGCAACAAAGGAAACCTAGGGGTGAGCGGACTATTCACATAAGGCCTGCAGATTTGAAGTTTCACCCTCTAGACTCGGCAGAAGATGGATTCTTTCCATCTGCCTTTGAGCATATGTTCTGCAACACTCTCAAAGGTTCTGCCACCTTGAAGTTTCAACTCTTCATTCCCCCATCACAACACATCCAACCTTCCACATCCATTCGCATCCAACCAGATTGCATCTGCCCAAGACTGCCAATCATAGATGACAACCGCAAAAAGAAGAAGATTCTGACCAAGGCACTGTCCCTACCTTTGCCGTCCAAAACTGATGTTTAACAACATTCAACTCATTCTCATGAATGGTTCCTAGCTCAGCGTCTTCATATAGACTTGGACAAGGCTGATGTTGAACGCTTCTGGCATCAACATATGTTCTAATGCGAACAAGAAAGGTCCAGTAGTGGAGTTTCAATAGACGACAAAGTCGATATCCTAACTGCAACAAATTGTGAAGTCACGCAGCGTCCAACTCGTGTATTTCACTTTTCAAACTCTTTAGCTGCTTTTGTCCCTTCAGCAAACGAGCGTCCACTCCTTGGTACAAAAACTTCTATCCTATACACTATGATTACCGCTCTTACTCACCACACAAATTTTCAACCAACCTACCCTTGGACCACTCCACGTCTATACCAATTAGAAGTACAAGATTTGAAGCTTCTCGAAGCACCTCATCCCCCCTCTGAAACTCTTCCACCCACTCCTTCCCAACCACCGTCACCTACACCTCCACCACCGCCTACTCTTGGCTCTCAAACCTCCGCAAGCCTCCCTGTCTCTTCTTCTGCCCCTTTCCTCATTCCCCTTGTTGACCCCGTCATTCAACAATACATTACAAACCAACTACAACCCATCTACACCCTTCTTCAGCAAATTCTCCAGAACCAACAAGCTCTCCTACACCCTCCTCAACCTTCTCCACCTCCTCCGCCGCAGCCGCAACCATGACTGTGATGACGTCTCTCTTCTCTCTTTGTCTGCTTTTTGCTAATGACAAAAGGGGGAGAACTAGAAATCTATTGCATTATTGTTTTCTTTATTTTGCTGTTTTTGTATGATCTTCAACTACAATAAAATACATGCTTTGTTCTAACATATATTACTCTGCCTATATTTAAAATCCATAACTGTTAGATACAATATGCTTGATATTTTGAACGTTATTCGATACAGATTTTAAACTAATATATCTTGTGTCTTAAAGAATACAAAACTTGGAATATCAGACTCAGGGGGAGTATAGTAAGTCTTTCAAAAACTCCTTCATATTCTAGCAAAAACTTAAAAATTAATAAGGTTTGTCATCATCAAAAAAGGGGAGATTGTTAGAACCAAAGACGTAGAAGCGTTTAAGACCCTCAAAGTTTTGAAGATAACAAACTTATTAATGTTCAAGTTTCTGCCAAAGAACTAAACTTTTTACAGCATACAAGCTTCCCTTAGAAGACCGTCCAGTTGACTTGTTAGAGAATACCGTCCAATAGACGTGTCAAAGAAAACCGTCCAATAAGATGTGCTTAAAGAAGACCGTCTAGTGAACAACTTAAGATCATTGTCTGAAGAACAAATTCAAATATCTGATGCAAGCTTCCAATGACAAATATTCAAACGGCTAAGTTCTATTTTGAACGTCTAATTTATTTATGCTAGTTTTTCTTGAAACTAACATATTACTACTTCTGTGATCTAACGTTCAAATTATTTGAAGCATTAAATAACATCAAAATCATTCTAGTGCGAGAGCGTAGCAAAATCAAATAAAGCAAGTCAACTTATCAAGCTGCCATGCCAAATGAAGAATGTTCAAAAAAGCATACCGCCAACACAGTCCTGCACCTTCTGTTTTAGTGCAAGTCTAAAAGCTACCGTGACTGATCATTCTGAAAGGATAGTTTGCACGCCCTTCTTTGCATAACAAAGTCAAGTCTTCACAATGGATCTTTTCTCTGAAGACTATATATGTATCAAGGAAGAACGTCATAAAAAATGACACACATACGTGCCTGGTGTAAAAAATTCCAGTTAACAAATTACTTCTGAACAATTGATAGAAGCATCCAGTGGACGATAACAAAAATCTTGTAAAGATTTTCAGAGTGTGCTTGAGCTTTATCTTTCAAATCCTCACTACATGAGTTGATATCGTTTGTATAAACACTTGTTGTGTTGTGAAAGCCTGGAGAGGCTTAGTGTGAGAATATTTGGGTTAAGTAATCTAGGGTGATTGCGTTGTAAAGCCTGAAGAGGCCGCAAACAATACTTGTAACCTAAGGTTGGTTAGTGAATACCTTCTGGGTGAAGGGATTGGGCGTAGCTCAGGTTGAGTGAACCAGTATAAAACTTTCTGTGTTCTTCTTCTCTCTATCCCTATGCTTGAGAACGTTTTCATATTGATCAACTTGATTCGAAAAAGTTTTTAAACGCACAATTCAACCCCCCTTCTTGTGCGCTTTTTCTATTTCATTTATCATAAAGCATTAACACAAATTCATATCATGCTTAGTTTCCTCAAGGTAAGTAACAAACATAAGATGTAAACTCAACGAGGCATCCAAGCAATGGCAATCATATAGAAAATAGGTATAAAAGATCAACAACATCATCTTTAGCGTCACAGGGGGTCAAACTTAGCCATTTCACTTTCCTTCCAGACCCATTCTCTAGTAGGTCCATGCTTAGTCCCAAAAAACTGGTGCTTAGCACCACTCATACAAGGAACTCACTATCATAGTCATGCTTAGTGCCAACTTTCTGACACTCAACACCAAACCTTCAGAGGACCAGGGGTTGCTCCCTGCTTGCCCACGCTCAGCGCCAATCTTGGAGCTTAGTGCCACAACGCTCAGTGCCAATTTCTGGCTCTCAGTGCCAAACCTCTAGAGTACTTTTTGTCTCTCCTCTGTTCAATGCCAACTGCGATTTCTACAAATCGCGAGGGTTCGTAGGACGTGCAACCCACGACTTTCCTTAGCTTCCAAACACTCCAATTGATTAATTATTCCTAATATCTCCTATTACTTTTCTTAATGGTCAATCTATCCCATGAATTCGTCACTCACTCACTGATAAGTATATAAATATATATAATAATTTATCTCTTAATTTTTATCCTTAATAATTTGAGAACATATTACATTTAATAAATTTAAAATTCACTACTACACAATAGTCATTATTACATATAATATATTAATTTATTAATATAGTATATTTTTTCCATTTAATAAAAGTAATATATGTTTTTTAAAATACGAATGAGTTTTCATATGTATTTATATGTATATTATAAATTCATTATTAAATAAATGAAATTATTACAAAATTTAATATCTAAATATACATTAAAGTTTCATTTTTTATTTTCTAAAATAATTAATTTAGAAACATATTTTAAAATAGAAAAAAATGGAAAAATAGATAATTAGATTTCAAAAGTAACTTTGTGGCTTAAGTTTTGTTCTTTTATTATAATATTGTGTGCGTTTTTACTTTATATAATAGTCTCTTAATTTTATATATAATTATATATATTTACTTATTGTCATGAGTTACATTACTAAATGGATTATGACTTTTATTGTTGTGTAAAATTTTAAGTGTGCAATTTACATTAAAATTGTGATCAAGAATGAAGGGTTTAATAAATTACTTCAATTAATTGTAATCTTTTATATATTTCATTTTTTTCAATCGTAACTTCATTACAAAAGTTAACAATTCATATTATTAATCTTAACAAAAAAATACACATATCTTAAAAATATTATCTACAAAGAATCATTTATAATAAACCGATAAAAACTCTCTTTCTACATATATTTAAATCACATTTTTTCATATTTAATTATGTAACACCCATTTTTATATGTATAAATTTCTTAGTTTTCTTTTACTTATTTATTTTGAATAATTCTAAATCAAAATAAAGACTTAAAATGCTTTATGTGCTTTAACAAAGTTGAGGTCTAACCTGTCTCCTAAAAATTGGCAACTCCAACGTTATGCAAGGTGGGAAATGCCACGTACCTGGCTATCATGAAAGCGTCATTTTTGCCACTATCTATACAAATATTGTGCATTTATTTAAAGTATTTTTTTTTTTTTAGTTCATGTAACATATCATGTCTTAAAATTTTAATACTCATATTCCTATATCCATGTCAAATTATACCCATGTCATTTTTGGGCTGGTTTGGTGGCCATGATAGTGTAAGACAGGATATAAAGTTGAATAAGAGTAGGATAGGATAAGGGCACAATAAGCTTTTATACTTTTCAATGCTTGATAAGTACTAGCTAGTTTGTTAGATAATATATATGTTATTCTATCATATGTTTGAAATAGATCATATAATATAAAGATATTATATAAAATATATATAAATGACAATATCACCTTTTTACTATAATTATATAATATTTTTTAAAATAATTTTTAATATATTTTTTAAACATTTTATACATTATTCCTCTTTTCATATCTAAAAAATATAAAAAAAATTATCTTTAATATTCCTTTTCCACTTTTATGCATTATTTCATTTTTTAAATAGTATAAATTATATAAAAATTAACTTACATATCAATGGCGCAATTAACATAGAAGATTTTATAAAAAGATTGTAAAGAAGATGATCAAGAGAAATATATATACGTAAAAAAATGTCATAACATGTCTTAAATAATTGCTATAATTTTTATCATAATATAGTATTCATAAGTTTTATTATTTATAATCTTATTCTTATAAATTCTTAAAAAAAAAAACAATTTTTTAGTTGAATTTTTCAAATTTTAATTATTATATATATAAATTATTTTATACGCACACACAGAGGCTATTACCAAATCTGCATAGGCTACAAAAAGATTTATTTAAGATCAACGTAGGACACAGTACCCATATTCGTAAGAAATATGTTATATTTTTTAAGTTTAAAAAACATATCAGTTAGTTACAAACATTAACAGCAAAAAAATTCAAAACTCCAAAATTATGTTTCACTCACTAGAGCAAAGGTTAAACTAGGAAATTTTATACTATCTGTTTAATAGCAAATTCATCAAAATACCTTAAATAATATAAATGAACTAAAAATTTTTGAACTCAAGTCAGCAATAAAAAATTTATTTGCTTTTAAGCTGTATTTTAATATGGCAAATTTTTCTGATTATGGAAAAAAGTTTTCAAGGTAAACATATGTTACGCATATTGGATGCAACATCAGTGTTTGTTGATTTTTTGGAATAGAAAAAATAGTAATGGGGCAAAGTGGTAAATGTAGGAGGCTGGAAGCTTTGGTTTTAGTTGATATGATATGAAAGTAGGTTTACGTTGGGGCTTGTGTAATGGTATGAAAGTGAGACAAGGAGCTTCGGACTTTGATATGACTTATTTCTTCTTTTTAAATGCACCACATAATCTTGAATCCCTTTGCCTATTTATCGACATGCTAATCTTCTAGGATATTCTTTTAAGAGTTTTCTGAAAATTTGTATCAGTTTAGCCAGTGTTTATATCATTGGCGCTGTTCATTTGCCTCCAGGTAAAGTTGTATTTTCAACACCAAACCAAAACAACTATACTTGATTTGTCTGTTTCATCTGCTAAACATTAGTTCAAGATTCTGCTAAAAGGAAACCAATTGAATACCTGGAACAAAGCAAAATTGATAAGATGAAGAACAAATTGAGGCTGACCAAACCAAAAATATTTGTCTGAGTCTTGAGCAAGAGGAATCTGTTGATAACTGCATGTCTTTCTGTGATATCAATAGCCACTTTTGCCAATGTGGCTTGAAGTTTTGTTCCAACAGCCAAAATTATTTGCAACCAATTAAATGATTTATAATTGTAGGTCTCGACCACTCAGCAGATTATATATAGGGAACAGAATACTAACAACAACAGGAATTAAAGATGCCCAAAACATAGCATGCATGCCGTCCTGGATATGTATAAGATTAACCAACTATTATTCCTTAACTGAATATTCATCTAAAGAATTGTGGATTCCATAGGACTTGACTAAGAAAATAGTTGCTCACTGTTAATATTTAGGAGCAGGAAAACAACAAATGATGCCCGCAGGAATAATGAGAGGCTATTTTGAGTCTTCCCCGTAAACTTTGTAACACCAATATACTTAATTATATATGAAAAGGAAGCAAAGAAAAGGTTCCTCATGACGGTAAAGAAAAGCAGCTTTGTGATTAGCTCTATGGAATAAAGCTACTAAAGTAAGGAAGGGTTCCAATTTAGCGCTTCTTTGACTTCCTTTTCTACTTGGAAGAGGAGCCACATCTTTTCTTGGGAACCCTCTTTTGGGCTTTATCTTCTTTATCCATTATGTAGGGATTCCTTTGTTGAATTGGACTGAATTCAGCTAGAATTTTGTTCATCCCACAAAACCTTTTAGAGGTATCGTTTAGGCACATTGGAGTTTCACTAGTACCACAATGCTGCGGTGGAGTTTCTTCTTCTGCTGCTGCTGTGTTACTGCTGCTTGGAAGAGGAGCCACACCTTTTCTTGGGAACCCTCTTTTCGACTTTATCTTCTTTATTCATCATGTAGGGATTCCCTGGTTGCATTGGACTGAATTCAGCAGGATTTATGTTTTGGGAAATGTCAGCATAATTTCCCTCCTCTATGAACTCAAAATAGGCACTAAGCAGAAACGTCAAATGACAGCACTAGAAATTTTTAACGTGGAAAAACTTCTCAATATGAGCTAGGAAAAATCACGGGACCCGTAAGCCTCTTAAAACTTCCATTATAACAATAATGGGATTACAAGAATACAACAATGTACTTCAATTTGTGAATAACACTCACAAATTTTTTCTCTTAGAAACTCTCTAAGGAACTCTATTTTTCTCTCATTTTTTACCCTCTTGTGAGGATGTGCTTCTCACTTGATGTGTGTGCCTTCATTGCACTTCACTTCCTCTATTTATAGAGGGATTGCCATAGGTGCACTCTGCTGCACCGAAAAATATAGTTAAGGTTAAAAAAAATTTCAACCTTTACATTAAATCACCAAATGAATGCAATTGGATGCTGAAAAATTTCAATCTCCAATTCTTTCATTCACGTTGGCTGGACCCCCCATAATGTTCATCCCACAAAACCTTTCAAAGGTATCATTTAGGGTCACTGGAGTTTCACGAGCACCACAATGTTGCAGGGAGTTTCTTCTTCTTCTTCTTCTTCTTCTTCTTCTGCTGCTGCTGCGAGGAAGAGAGCCACATCTTTTCTTAGGAACCCTCTTTTTGACTTTATCTTCTTTATCCATCATGTAGGGGTTCCCTGGTTGTATTGGACTGAATTCGAATGGATTTTGTTCATCCTACAAAACCTTTCAAAGGTATTGTTAAGGGGCATTAGAGTTTCACGAGCACCATCATGTTGCAATGGAGTTTCTTCTTCTTCTTCTTTTGCTTAGAAGAAGAGCTACATCTTTTCTTAGTAACCCTATTTTTGACTTTATCTTCTTTATTCATCATGTACGGATTCCTTGGTTGTATTGGACTGAATTCAGCAAGATTTCTGTTCATCTCACAAAACCTTTTAGAGGTATCGTTTAGAGGCACTGGCATTTCACAAGCACCACAATGTTGCGGTGGAGTTTCTTCTTCTTCTTCTTCTTCTTCTTATGCTTGGAAGAGGAGCCACATCTTTTCTTGGGAACCCTCTTTTCGACTTTATCTTTTTTATCCATCATGTAGGGATTCCTTGGTTGTATTGGACTAAATTCAGCTGGATTTCTGTTCATCCCATAAAACAAACCGAAATCCAATTGAGTTTAGCCCAATACAACCAGGGAATCCCTACATGATGGATAAAGAAGATAAAGTCGAAAAAAGGGTTCCTAAGAAAAGATGTGGCTCCTCTTCCAAGAAGAAGAAGAAGAAGAAGAAACTTCATCGCAACATTGTGGTGCTCGTGAAACTCCAGTACCCCTAAACGATACCTCTGAAAGGTTTTGTGGGATGAACAAAAATCCAATTGAATTCATCCAAACAACCAGTGAATCCCTACATGATGGACAAAGAAGATAAAATCGAAAACAGGGTTCCCAAGAAAAGATGTGGTACCTCTTCTTGTTGCTGTTGTTGTTGTTCTTCTTCTTAAGTAACTTTTCTTGTGAGAATCTAGCAATTGACGTTCCGGGGAATATGGGATGTTCAGATCAAAATCCCGTTCCTCCGCATTATGTTGGCAAGAGAATGGGTATTCCTCACTTGTCCTGCTCAAGGTTCCATGCCCAATATTTCCATTCTGCCTCTCTTGGTTAGTATCAACACAATATGGGATGTTTATATATGCATATTTTATATATACATGAACGACATTTATTAAATTTCATATTTGTTGTCCATAATAAGAATCCAATTTAACATCTAAAATATATCATGCTAATTTGGATTGATATTACAAAAGAAAAACGACATAATTTAGTGCAATTAATGTAATATTTATGCCATTAAAGTATTGCTAAACTTCAGAGGTAATTTTAAATGTAGTATTAATTAATGCAATTAATGTAATATTCACACAAATATAAAAATAAATAGATTTCTTAATTTCTACAATTAATAATTTGACTACACATTATATTTAATACTATTTAATAAATATAGTATTTAATGTTTTTGGAAAGTCAATTTTATTTAAATATATTAATGATGATATTTATTAAATTTTATTTTTTAATATGGTTTAAAATAATTAGTTTATATAAAATATTTTAAAATAGAAAAATTCAAATATATATTATTACAATATTAATATATTGATAAATATATATTAATTCATGTCTTAATTTCTATATTTAATAATTTGACTACAAATTATATTTAACAATATTTAATAAATATCATATTTAATGTTATTTGGGAAGTCAATTTCCTATAATATATTAATTGCGATATTTTTGAATGTAAAATAGTTATTAAATTTAATTAATGTAATATGTGTTCTAGTTCATCAATTTTTAATTGATCTTATGATTGTTTAAAAGAATTAGTTGATAAAATATATTTTAAGATAGAAAAATTTAAATATATATTTTTATAATATGCATAATTTCATAAGTATATATATATATAATACCTTTTCTAATAATTTTTATCCTTAATAATTTGAGAATATATTATTTTTAATAAATTTAAAATTCACTACTACACGATAGTCAATATTATATATAATATATTAATTATTTTATTTATTAATATAGTAATTTTTTAAAAATTAATAAATGTAATATATGTTTTTTAAAACAAATGGGTTTTCATATGAATTTATATGTATATCACAAAGAGATATGATACATGTATAACAATTTTTTTAACACTTTATATAAGATCATTTTCTGTGTCTTTATTACATCATTTATTATATTCCCAGCTTCTCTCTCTTTTCTCTCTCTCTCTCTCTTAATGGTACAATTTGTTGTATAATAACAAATTCATTTTTAAAAAACAAAATTATTACAAAATTTAATACCAAAATATACATTAAAATTTTAATTTTTTATTATTTTCTAAAATAATTAATTTAGAAAACATATTTTAAAATAGAAAAAAATGGAAAAATAGATAATTAGATTTCAAAAAGCAACTTTGTTGTTTAGTTTTTGTTCTTTTATTATAATAAGATAGTATTTGGATGTTTTTCAACTTGTTTTTGTTTGGAATATATATGTCCTTATTTTGCTTATGTTAAGTGTGTATCTAGTTTAGCTTTTGGTTTACGATATTTTTTTATTTTTTTCGTTCAAGTATTATTAATTTCAGTTTCTTCCTACTTTAAAATTTTCTTTCCATATTGACTTTTTTAGTTGTGATTTGAGCTTACCTAGTTTATCCATTATTTTTTATATAAAAGTTGAATTTGTGTAGTACACTAAATCCTAAAACTTTGGCCTTGTGAGTTGATGTGTTTTGTTTTATATCACTAGTTAGTACTCTTAGTATGTGTTAGTGATTTGTAATTTTGGCATGGTTTAATTCTTATATTGAAAATAGTGTTTTCACCCCAAAATGGTTAGTCTCACAATGGAATTTTAAAACCCTAACGTGTAATATATATTTTCAGTTATGTGAATGTATCCAATTTTGAGATAACTATGTGGGTATGTTGTTGCTTTTCTTTTTGAGGGTAGTGGTTTAAACATTAGATCATTAACATTGATCATATGTGTGGTTAGGTTTATCGAATGGAAATCTAGGGTTTGAGTGCTTTCATAATTTTAGAGGTTGACATTTTATGCCACTAATTATCATTGTGTATGGATGTTTCATTAGTTTTATATTTCCTTAGCTTTAATTTTTACCTTCTTTTGCCTGTCTATATCCTTTACATATTTGTTAGCAGCTTTGCATAAATCCTCATAAATTGCCAAAAACCGCTTAAAAGATCTCATATGATTTGGGTGTTTTCCTTATATTTATATAAACATGTCAAAATTTTAGTTAATGATAGCTTGACTTGCTCCTTAAACCCTTTATTTCCTTTTTAACATTTTTATTTGACATTTATTGGAAACTAATTTGTGTTTATAGCTCTAGGTAGTTGTACTCTATAGGCAGGCTCACACGGTTGTAGAGAATAAATTTTGAGATCCTAATATATGGTCATCAAGCTCATGGGAGCCATCGAGATTAACAAACTCCCTATAGATCGTGCCTATTCTATTGAAAAGAGAAAGGATGACCCATCATGTAAACAATTCTCTATACGATAAGCCTTTTTCCCCATATTCTTACTATTTTAATTTCATCAGAGATCAAATTTTAGTTTCTTAGAGATTATAACTTTATCTAAATGTTTTCTTTTTTTTTTCATAATAATATTTTATTGGTCTTGAGGGGTTGCACTAGATCAATAAATTATACAATTTAATTTTGCCTTCACTTAGCTCATTGTATCTTGTTGCTAATGTTTGAAGTGGATTTATATTTACAATATATCGTTGTATTTTTATTGGAGAATCTAAAGATTAAAAATACTATCATTTTGAAGTTAGCATCCAATTAATTAATAACTAGAAATGTTGTAGGATTATAAAAAAAATATCAAATTATCAGTGAGGATAAAGGAAAAAAGTTATGCATAACAAAATTATATGCGAAAAAGTTTAGTTTAGTAATTGACTAAGAATAACAACAACCAAGCCTTATCCTCTAAATAAAGGTTATTTGTAATTTGGCAAATGTAGTGAACAGTTTTTTTTTTTTTTTAAATTATGACTTAACGTTCTTTTTATGTTCTTTTTAAGCCAAGAATTTTATTGATGTAATAAATAACTAAACTCAAGGACAAGCTATGCTAAAGTTTAGAGATACAAAACAACAACCAAAACATTATTTTTATTAAGCAACAATGACAAAGGGAGATTAATCTTGAGTAGCCGCATACGTGAAGTTGAGTCAGAATATCACAAGAAGGGCAATTGAATTTTGATTTTCAAAAAAATTTCTGTTACATACATTTTTGAGCGTATTCTAATGCTCAAAATGTGACTTGACAGATTTTATCCGTTTAACAAAGTTGATTTTATTTCAAGAGAACTTTATCTAGTGTGCATAATCTAAAACTTATAATCCTAGATGATTGTGAAGATATAACAAGCTCAAATGATTAAATTAATTCTTGCAAGCTTGTGGCTTCTAAAACTTAGTAGCTGTTTTGTTTAGAATACAGAATGCCTAATTATCAGAATACTCACTTTTAAAGACTTTTTTTCTTCAATCAATTCAATATGAAGAGATCTCAATCAAGCAAAATCTTTCTCTTTGTTTTTTAACTTTTAAACGAACTTTCACCTATTCTAATTTGTAAAAGATTAAATAAGTGTTTAAAAAATTTCCTTAGAATTTAAGATTCTGTTTTTGCTAATGTTTGTTCTAATGTTATCTTTTTAACAATTTTTAATGCTTATTAAAATAAGGTTCAAGATAGATGGAAGACACAACAATTTTATCTTGGTTCACTCTAAACTTGGGCTACATCTAGTCCCTACACACTAGATGGGATTTCCACTATCCAGAATAATATTCTTCACAACCTCTTCAAGCCTCATCACAAAATAGTATTATGAACCTCTATAGGTTTTTCTCAACCAAAGAACAACACCAATTCTTGGAAGGCAACTACCAAACACAACAACACATAGTACTAGCACTTGGTACAAAAACCTAACAACGCCACAATCACACTACCTCAACCACAACACCACACTCTAAGTCTTGGGAGGTTACAAAAGCTATAATAACATGGGGGTTTCTATGATGAACTACAGAAAACACAGTTTTGTGAAGATATAACAAGCTCTAATGATTAAATTAATTATTGGAAGCCTATGGCTTCTAAAACTTAGTAGCTATTTTGCTTAGAATGCATAATACCCAATTATCAGAAAACTCAACATTTAAAGACTTTTTTCCTTCAATCAATTCAATATGAAGCGATCTCAATCAAGCAAAATCTTTCTTTGTTTTTTAACTTTTAAGTGAACTTTCACCTATTCTAATTTGCAACAGATTAAGTAAGTGTTTAAAAATTTTCCTTAGAATTTAAGATTCTGTTTTTGGCTAATGTTTGTTCTCATGTTATCTTCTTAACAATTTTTTAATGCTTATAAAGACAAGGTTCAAAGATAGATGGAAAGACACACAACAATTTTATCCTGGTTCACCTAAACTTGGGCAATATTTAGTCCTTACCCACCAAATGGGATTTCCACTATCAAGAATAATATTCTTCACAGCCTCTTTAGGCCTTACCGCAAATAGTATTATGAACCTGTATAGGTTTTTCTCAGCCAAAGAACTACATCAATTCTTGGGAGGTAGCTACCAAACACAACAACATATACCAGCACTTGGTACAGTAACCTAACAATGCCACAACCACACTACCTCAACCACGGCACCACACTCTGAGTCTTGGGAGGTTACAAAAGCTATAACAACATAGGGGTTTCTATGATGAACTACACAAAACATAGTTTTGTGAAGATATAACAAGTTGTAATGATTAAATTAGTTATTGCAATCTTATGGCTTCTGAAACTTAGTAACTATTTTGTTTAGAATGCATAATGCCTAATTATCAGAAAACTCAACTTTTAAAGACTTTTTTCTTCAATCAATTCAATATGAAGAGATCTTAATCAAGCAAAATCTTTCTCTTTGTTTCTTAACTTTTAAATGAACTTTCACCTATTCTAATTTGTAAAAGATTAAATAAGTGTTGAAAATTTTCCTTAGAATTTACGATTCTGTTTTTGCTAATGTTTCTTCTGATGCTATCTTCTTAACAATTTTTGAATGCTTATACAAACAAGGTTCAAAGATAGATAAAAAGATACAATAATTTTATCTTGGTTCACTCTAAACTTGGGCTACATCTAGTCCTTACACACAAGATTGGATTTCCACTATTAAGAATAATATTTGAAGAAGCAAGAAGAGAATTACTCTTGCCCCTAAGAAGATTTAATATAGCTTTGATGATTTAGCCTCTTGATGAGTGTAAAGTTGTAATGTGTGGTTATGCATGTGTGTGTGGTTGTGAGTCTTGCATGATTTATCTTTATCCTTAATGGTTTGATGGTAATGAGCTCAAAGCTTAAGACTTAAAGGTTAACAAGTGGAAATATGTTTTCTACAAGTCTAAAATTGAATTTAAAGAGAAATAATTGGATAAAACTAAGTTTTAAATTGATAAGAAGTGAAAGCTACATATTAAGGCTTAGAACACTTCAATCTTATGTTTAAGAACCATTTAATTGGTTAAGTTAGCTTTGTAATCGATTAAAATCCGTTTAAATTTGCTTAAACAGTGAATATCTACACTGTTTTAACTAGTTAAATTGATATGTAATTAGTTACATGTATTTTGTTTTAACTAGTTACAACATTATGTAATCAGTTGTTTCTGCTGTAACTAATTACATAATTCTGTAACCAGTTACATAATATAACACTGTTTTTGTCTTATGTGAAAATAACTTATTGCAAAGCTATGTAACTAGTTATTCCAGCAAGACCAAAACTCATGGCCTCTGTTTTAACTAATTATAAGTGAAAATAACTAGTTCAACTCATTCAAACTTCATTTTCCAGATTTTAAATAACAATATAACTGATTACAAGTCTAAATAACTAGTTATTCCAATAAGCTCTCTATATAAAGGGAACCTTAGTGAGTCTTTCAATATCACTTCATATCACTTCAACACAAATTCACTTTTCTAAAATTGAAAGAGAGCTTTTCTAGAGAGAATTCATAATATTCTTCTACTCCACTACAAGTTTTGGATCAAAGTCAAAGAGCTCATTATGGATCAATCTTGAGGATAAAGAAAAGTCTTTTCTTGGGTAAAGTTTGGTTGGTTCTTCATTGTTTTCCATCTATCACAAACCAAGGTGATATGTAACCTTCTTTTAAACTTGATTTTCGTTCTTGAGAGGGTGTCTCTCATATTTTCCATGTGGTGGGGTTCCACAAGAAAGGGATTCAAGTTTTTCTTGATAGGATTCAAGAAACTTGATTGTGTGGTTTGTTTGATTGTAATTCTTGTGTTTGTGCATAGTGTTTGTAAACATTTGAATTACTTAGTGATAACACTAATCGGTTTGATTGGAAACTGGATGTAGATCACAGTGGTGGTGATCGAACCAGTATAAATCTTGTTTCCTCTTTTTCTTTCCTCTATTCTCTTGCTAGCATATTGAATCTTGATCACTTACATTTAAAATCATAAGGCTCTTTGCATAAAAAAGTTCAAGATAAATTGATCCAATTCTATTTCATTTGTATAACCAAATCAATAAGATTCAAAGTTTTTGAAAAATCTAGTTATTCATTATTGAAAAGAAATTGGGGATTCTTGAAATTTTTGAAAGATCCAATTCACCCCCCCTCTTAGATCCAGTCCTTTTGTTTAACAATATTCTTCACAACCACTTCAGGCCTCACTACAAAATAGTATTCTGAACCTCTATAGGTTTATCTTAACCAAATAACTACACCAATTCTAAGGAGGCAGCTACCAAACACAATAACACATAGTACTAGCACTTGGTACAACAACCTAACAATGCCACAACCACACTACCTCAACCACAGCACCACACTCTAAGTCTCGGGAGGTTACAAAATCTATAACAACACGGGGGTTTCTATGATGAACATTGCACAAAACATAGTTTCTTACAAACTCTCACAAAAGTTGATTTTTATAGTAAGGACACCTAGTACACACTTCTTAATATCTCTTTTAAGCTCTAGAAAAACTATATAGAAGTTGGTTATGTCTTAGGAAGAGATTCGTGCTCCTCAGAATCTTTTTTCTTGCTTAAAACCTTATAGATTTGGTAAACTACCTCAATAGAGGATTTTGCTACACTTTAATCACTTGGATTAATCTTTTTCCAAAGCTTCTTGAAAAATAATGAGACTTCTTCTCTATAAATAGATTAAATATAGTTGTTGTAAAGGGTCCCATAGTTTATAATTCTACGAACAGCTCCGTACCAATTAAAAAAACTTTTTGTTAATGCCAGTTGTAAAGTGAAGTAGCATTTGGAAATCCCATTTTGATGCTGCATTCTAATGCACCTTTCTGATGGTACCATTCTGATGTATTCTTCTAATTGTGGCATTTTGATCATTCCTTTCCAATGTAGTTGCACGTATCGAATGCATTCTTCTAAAGATGTGTAATGAGGTCTTGTGAAATATCATTGCAGCTTCCTTAACATCTAAACATCTTTATATAGTTGTAGAATTATGCTTTCTCTAAAACACTTAACCAAATTGTTAATTCATCGTAAAACCTCAACAAACTTATAATTTGTCTTCTGAAGGTTTGTCATAATTAAAACAAGGATTTGGATTCAACAATGAGTATGTGGAACCAAGTTAGGCATTTATTGTAACACCCCTACTTTTGTATATTAAACTATTCTGTATGTTTAAAAATTGTTTTTAAGTCATCAATGTATTTAGAACAATTAATAATAATTTTAGAAATTTTTCTAGAATTTATTGAGATAATTTTGTAAAATGACAAAAATACCCCTGGTTGACTATAGGAACCAACCGGAGACTTTTGACCTCAAAATATTTCAAAAATTTTATATTAAGTATCTCTCATTATAAAAACTTTATTTTGAGAGAAAAGTAGTGAAAAATATAATAATCCTATTTCAATTCTTCCACTGTTTTTTTTATATATATTTGGCAATATAATTATGAAAAATCAGAAAGGAATTTTGAAATTCTAACTCCCACCATTTTGCTCAAAATTTCAAGAGCTATTTAATCGTGATTTTAATAATTTTTCCAAGCCGGAGCCTAGAGAAATTAGAAAATAACAATTTTGTCCCTATTTCTCAACATTAAGAACTGACATGAGGAAAAGATTCAATTGACATTAAAATGTCAATTTGAGCTTGGAATTATTTCATATATATTAAAATATAATTTTGAAAATTTTTGAGAATTTTTTGGAATTTCTGTGTAAAATGACCAAAATGTCTCTACGTGTTTAATAAGCCAGCCAATACTGGTTTAACATTCAAAAAGGATGAAAATGGTAATTTTAGTTTAATTATGGGTAAAATATTTAATTTTAGAATTTTGATAAAAAATTTTGGTATTTATTGAATTAAAATGGATTTTCTATGAATTCTCTAGCTTAAAAATACAAAATAAATACATATAATTTGAAATAAATTAATAAAAATTAAAATTTATTATTAGAAATTTATTTTTGATGAAAATTAATGTATTTGTCCAGTTTTTCATTAAAATAAATTATTTTGATATTAAAAGTTAATTTTTCAAGTTTAGGCGTTTTTTTCGGTACCGGTTAATTCACCTACAGATAAAATTTGACACGTGGAGGCTTGGAAAAGCTGGTGGAGCACGTCCCCAACCCTAAAATAGGTGATTCACCACCTATTTGAGATATGTGTCCCTAAATTGGATTAAAAATAAATAAAAATTGGATTTATGACATAATAGTGACATAATGGATGATGTAAATCTTTGGATACCTAACCCCCCTCCTTCTTCTATAAATAGGCCTCAAAGTTTTCAGATTTTCACTCATCCTTTCCTCTCCAAAGCTAGAGAGCTTCTCTTTCTAAAGTTTTCTCTCTCTAAAATATTTTTTTATCTAGTTTTTATGTTAAAATTTGCTAGTTTTCAACTAGTAGAATTTCTCCTCCTAGAAGCTTTGCACCAACAATTCCATCCTCTTCATCAACTATCTTAGAGGTAATGGGGGGAGTGGGGTTGGTTCTAAATTACTTTCACTTTGCTTGTTGGTAGGAAGGGTTTTCCCCTAAACCCGTTTAGGCTTAAATTTTAGTATTGTTATTATTGTTTAAAGTTAAACTTTAATTTTTACTAAGTTGTTACTCTGCCTAAATTTAGATTATTAAATCATAATTACTAAATTTTTACTCTGCTCAAATTTAAATTATTAAAGTATACTTGCTAAGTTGTTACTCTGCTCAATTTTAGAAAATTAAAATGTATTTATTTAGTGGTTATTCTACCAAAATTTTAGTAATTATACTATAATTGTTATGTCGTTATTCTGTTAAAATTCTGGTATTGTGCAATTTCTGCAAAATAAGGTAGAAATGTTGATTGTACTGGTGCTCAAATTAAATGAGACCAAGGAAACCTCTGCTTGAGAAGTTAGGAATTAATAGTTTAGTGAGTAATGTAAGGCAAGTGACATGTAGTGGCATGACACCCTGCTAGGGAAGCCACAGTATGGTACGCTGAGGAATGAAAGGTAGGGACCCACTTGCGGAGGTCTTGGGGGTAGGCATCGAGTGGTGAAAGTCCCAATGGCCAAGGTAGCGCCCTTGAGTCGGGATGTTCGTCTGACCAAACTTGGTAACCCCGACAACTACTCAGCATTCCAAGATTGGTTTGAGAGTATACCTCTATAAATGGATATCCTAAATTGTTATTTTATTCCTCAATGATGACGAGGACTGTACCATGTGATAATGTTGATGAGGTATATGTACTCCCAGTCATTTTCCAGGTTCTGTTGAGAACTATTACCCACTAATGGGAAGTATGGATCCATACCTAGTTAAGGGTAGTCGGATACAACTTAGAATGAACCTTAGGATCTCTTGTGTTGTCAGTTGTGTTTTATCTTTGTTTTATGGTAGATTTCCTACCGCACATGTAAAAGTGATTTTAGAACAAAACACCTCACTCCATTATTTTCTTTTGTGTATGATTGGTCGTGATTATTGAAGACGACATTAACGCTCCGTGATGCTGAGCACGAGATAGAGAACATCTCAACGAGGGAGGACCTGAAGACCTATAGTATTTTCTTTTGTATAAAGGATAGGGTAGATAAATACTGCTCTGTATAGGATCTCTTTTGATGTATATAGTGGGCTAGGTAGTATATGTATTTCGATGTACTTTGTTTTCTGACTGTTATGTATTACTCAAACCATGATGTACAGTTTTATGAAATATATGTATATATCTTTCATATTTTATTACCATTTCCAAATTTTTTTAAGTTTGGAATTTCTTTTAAAACTGGAAAAATTTTACACACATTTTTATTTACTTAAACTTAATAACTAAATTAATATGAATTATATTTAAAATTAAATGGGTGTTACATTTACCAATTGAATATCCTTCCATGCAACAGTTGAAATAGGAATTAAAATAATTCCTTTACACTTCAACATTATAGTTCATAGGGGAATCAATGCATATTTGAATAGCAACACCATTTGGTTTTCTTGATTGGGTGAAATATCAAGCAATTCGTCATTTAACCATTTCACTTTACTTCATGTCCATGAGATGCACATTTCAACTTTGAATTATTTTAAACTATAGAGCCAAAACATTCATAAGATGCAAGTGAGAGGGTTATTGCACTAGTATGATAGCAACACCTGAGTTATGACTTAGCTCTCTTATGTGTGATTTAGAATCTTAACACATCTTTATTGTTAATGTTGTGTTTGTGTGGTTGGAATGCAACAAAAGGATTGGAAAAATGTGTTCACCATCATTTCTTGTAAAGGAGTTTGAGGCACAACCATCACTTCCTCCACTAGTTGTGATATAACCCATTTTGAAGTCATATTATTTTTCGAATCATCCTTGAGTTAGTTGTCTTGGATTAAGCACGAAGTCAAAAAAACAATTATATCAATGGCACAATTATAGTGAACAAGAGAAGTAAAATAACAAATAAAATAAAAAAGATGGAATAAATAAGAAAAGGGAAAGAAGGCATCACACTTAAAAGAGTGATAAGCCAAGTGAGGGATCGCCACAAAGGTAGGGAGACCTTTGATAAGATTCAAGAGGTTCTAATTAAGAACCCACAAAGAGGCACAACTTTTCTCATTCCCAATGAGCAAAACTCAAATATTATTTAACTTGTCTCATGAGTACATTGGGTCGCCTTATATATAGGCAAAGAATTCCCTAGAGCCTGAATAAAAAAGAAGAAGGAAATATATGCTTAATTAATGCTAATTTCCCAATATCCCTAATTACCATAATCCTAATTAATGTTATGGATCTTTCCTAAGTTTTTTTAGTTGCTATAATCATAATTAAGGCTGAAAATTCATGCTCCGACTTAGCAATGAACCAACCCAAATTATTACAAATTAAGATATCCAAAACACTTAATTAAAGCTAATAAAATAAAAATCTAAGCCCATAATTGGTGCAATTTTTAAGTACCCTAGATTGGGTGTTCTTCCACTTAAATCACGTGCACCATCTTAGGCTTTTCTTCTCCTACTTTAGGCTTGAGCTTAATGTGTTGGTTACCTCTATATGCTCCGTAGGTCTCTTTACACTTACCTTCATAGAATCTCTTAGCCCAATCATAGGCTCCTTGATAATAGTGTCACGCTACTACCAAAAACACTAGATATCTTTTTACTTGCAGTATATAAGGTATAACTTAGGTCATACTTCTTGAAGACACAAACCTATTGATTCTTATCTTATTGTGAAGGTTAAATAAAGGTGGGTTTTTAATTGCAAACAAACAAAAAATACTAAACGAAAATCAAATTAATAAAAACACCAATTCAAGGTATCCAAATCCTATGGCTGGATTTATCACGGCTCAAAAGGATATGCGAACTTGACATGCATGTTTGTCAATTCAAATTTCACTAGATTGTCATCTAGAATATAATTAGCAAAACTGAAATTACAATCGTAATCCCTAAGTGATGCTAATTTACACGCTAGTAAATTTGACTTAGGTTACCAATTAATTACCTAATGTCAATTAGATTTCAAATTAAGGAACCTTAATCTAATTCCACTTCAATTATAAAAATGTAATTCACAATTGTGAAATAATAAAAATTGCAATTGAAGAGGAAAGAAGTGGAAGACATGCATGTAAAAAATAAAATTAAAAACAAAGACTCAAAACCCTAACCACATTCATTGAATTCCTTGAAAGAGGAGAAAAGAGAGAAAAGAGAAAGGAGAAAAGCATAGTCATCATTGAATTCCTTTAGCCTTCCATAGCCATGAAGGAAGAAAAGCATAGAAGAATAAAGAAGAATGAAAGAGGAGAAAAGAAAGAAAAATAATGACTTCTTCCAACTGCACAAAAATCTCAGTGTAATCAAAAAGGCGTTTTCTCAACTACATGTATTCCCATTTATATATAAAAAAAGGTAGCAGAGAGCAAATCCTAAATAAATCTTAATTAAATCCTAATGGTTGCAAATACTTAAGAAAAGATAAAAATCCTCATCCTAATGATGGGATAAGATAAGATAAGAAAATATAAAAAAAATATCCTAATAAGATTTATTATCTCTAAATCATTTGAAACCATGTCTACATCTTTCCTTTATTTATTCAGCCCTTTAGATGATTGGATTGACTCTTGATGTATTCATCAAAGTTATGGATAACTCTGTCCTTGAAATTAGGGCACTAGTTTTGCATCGATCCAACCTTTACAGCTCAAGATATACTCAAAATATCATACCTATGTTAGGCTGCCAACAACAAACAGTGTCTCCAAACTCAAGTCCAAGTTTGTCTAGGATTTAAGCCAAATCAGCTCATGACTTCTCATGAAAGTTGTAGATATTTCTTTAAACTTTCTATAGATACTAAGATCACCTCAAACACATCTCTAAAGACTAGGTTAGGACCTAAATAAGGACGAAAGGTCAAAACCTATAAAAATCCAAAAATTATTTAAGATTTTTCTTTAAAGGCCAATTGAATCCAAACACACAAAACTCATTTACAACTCCAATATTGAGTCCAATAAACATCCAATAAAGCCAAGTACAAAGCCATAATAAGTGTATTAAAATTGGTTGATCACTTTTGCCTTTTAATTAGCTCTTCTCTTCTTAGGTCCTCTTGGCTCAATTAAGGGGTCCTTATTCTTAGCTCTTCCTTCTCCACTTAAAGGTCTTCCTTGATCTTCATCATTAGTTGTGCGAAGATTTCACTAGTGCATAGAACACTTTTTAAATTGGTTAAAAATGACTTTTTAAATCGGTTGATGAACTGATTTAGATACAGCCGATATAAAAAATGAGAACTTTTTAAATCAAATGTTGAACCGATTTAAAAAAGTATTTTTAACTTGGTTATTCCATAACCAGGTTAAAAGAGGGCTACCACAATCTGCAATCAAACATCATAGTACCACAACTCAACTAGCTTTTCCACTCCCGATTCATCAATTCATTTTCTACAAACAAGATCAAGCTTTCCTACTCTCGATTCATAATCCTAACTACTAAACTTTGTGAGCAAACTTTTGAACTAAAAGCTAAATCATCACAAATCTAACCAGATCCAAACAAGATCCAACAAATTCACAAAACAAAAGAGAAATCGCAACAACCACTCACCAGTGCCATTCCTTAAGAGTGCAACCTTCCTTTGACTCCATCTTAGTCGGCGGCGAGAACACTGGATCGTTGGAGACAAAACATTGTTATCGTCACTGTCATAGCCATTTTTGTTTTCATTTTTGTTCTCTATGGTGGCTGGTTCGAAGGGAGACTGAGACTAAGTGAGATTCAAATCGATGAAGCTGTAGATCTCCGTTGGCGACGGTGGAGTGATCGATGGTGACATTACCATCGGAGGAGAAGGCTTTACTTTGCTTTGATGAAGGTCAAACAGTGCCTTTAAACTTTGTGTGATTTGAGATTTTAAAGAAGAGGGATTTAAAATTTTAAAAGACTTTTTCAAATCAGTTGCATGAGAACCGATTTAAAAAGTTTTTAAATTTGTTGCATGAGAATCTACTTAAAAAGATCACTTTTTAAATCAATTGCATGAGAATCAATTTAAAAGATCTTTTTAAATCAGTTCTTATGCAATCGATTTAAAAAGTTTTCACTTATTTACAAAAATACCACCGCATTTTTTTTAAATCGAACTAAAAAAAAACAATTTAAATTCCTGTTTTAAAATCTATTTTTGCAGTAGTGTTTAGATCATGGAGTTGTAACATATGTCAAGGAGAAAATGAATTTAAAGTCATCAATAAAAGTAACCAAAGAGACTTTAGTAATGGAATTCAAGAAATTATGATTCCTAATGGTATTCTTAGAAGAAAGGATATTGATCTTAGTAAACTTTTTGACTTGACCAGCGATAGTAATGATAGTGACAATGATCATATTTCAATTAATAATGAGAAAAAGAATGATGCTAAGGTTGTAATCGATAAGGAAAATCAAGCCACTGTTATTAGTTGGTAAACAAAACACTCTTATAGACGTGATGTTCTTGCAGTTACCTATTATTCTATTGATTGCAATCTTAGCACTGTTTTTTTTTCTTATTATTAATTGGTATATGATCATTGTCACTGGCATCACTATTGCCAGTCAAGTCAACAAGTTTACTTAGATCAATTTCTTTTCTTACAAGAGTACAATTAGGCATTGGAGTTTCTTGAATTCCATTACTGCAAGCCTCTTTGGTCACTTTTATGGATGAACTTAAATTCATTTCTCCTCAACATATATTACAACTCACGATCTGAACCTTGGACAACTGGCAGACGAAGTCATGGTTGTACCTAAAATTCATTTAATGGTGATGAACTCATTTTCGAGTCTTTTTGACCATTCTAGTCACATAATCACTGCATTAACAATGTTAAGATTATGAATCTGACGTAAGAACGCTAAGTCTGAGTTTGTTTACAAAAAAGAAAAATATTCACTACATTTCCCCAATTACAAATAACCTTTATTTAGTGAATAAGGCACGATTATTGTTATTCTCAATCAATTACCAAACTAAACCTTTTTAGCATATTCAGTTATGCAGAACTTGTATCCTTTTGACTCATTGAGAATTTGATTTTCAATGATAACCCAATAACATTTCTACTTATTAATTCATTGGCTGCTAACTTCAAAATGTTAGTATTTTAAATCTTTACATTTCCAATAATTAAAAGAGACACTTTAGTATATCATAAATATAAATCAATTGTAGACATCAGCAACAGGATACCATAAACTAAGTGAAGGAAAAAATAAACAGTATAATTCACTGATCTTGTGCACCCCCTCAACATCAACAAAAAAGTTATTAAGAAAATAAAACAAGAAAACATTTAGACAAAGTTATATAGTTAAGAAACTATAATTTTATCACTGATGAAATTAAACTATTAAGAGTATTGGGAAAAGGCTTACATATAGAAAAGTGTTTACATGGTGGCCTTCCTTACTCTTTTCAATGGAATACTCTTTTATAACCCTAGAGAGAAAAAGGGGTTTCAATTCTTTCAGAAGGAGAAAGAAAATGAGATAGATGGAGAAGGGCTGATGGGAGAGAGTTTTTTGTTTCATTTTCCTTGTAAAATGGAGTTATGTAGGTAGGCCCATTCCAAACCCTGTGTCTTTTATGGAAGTGAAACGGAGGGAGGGGGAGGCTACGTAACCGTAGCGTTGCAAAGGATGAGTTTGAATTTTGATGATAACAATGACATTCTCAAAGGTTAGGTTTTTCAACTATGAAGAGTTTTAGTTTATGGTATTACACTTAAGAGCTATAATATTTTATAATTTATTATTCCTACTAAATTCAATGTGTGTGGATGGATATATATTTTATATATACATGAACGACATTTGTTAAATTTCATATCCGTAGTCTATAATGAGAATCCAATTTAACGTCTAAAATACATCATGCTAATTCGGATGGATATTACCAAAGAAACTTATGACGCATTTTAATGCAATCAACATAATATTCATGCCATTAATGTAATGCTAAACTTTAGATGAAATTTTAAATGTAGCATTTGATACAATTAATGTGATATTTACAAAAATATAAAAATAAATAGATTTCTTAATTTCTATAATTAATATTTTGACTACATATTAAATTTAATATTATTTAATAACTATAGTATTTAATGTTATTTGGAAGTCAATTTTATTTAAAATATATTAATTATGATATTTATTAAATTTTATTATTTTATTACTGTTTAAAATAATTAGTTTTGATAAAATATTTTAAAACAGAAAAATTCAAATATATATTGTTATAATATTAATAAGGTGATAAATATTAAAAAAATATTTATTCATCTCTTAATTTCTATATTTAATATTTTGACTACATATTATATTTAATAATGTTTAATAAATTTCTTATTTAATGTTATTCTAAAGTCGGTTTTACTTAAATATATTAATTGTGGTATTTATTGAATATAATATGTTTATTAAATTTAATTAATGTAATATGTGTTCAAGATCATTAAATATTTATTAATATTATTATTTTTTTAAAGAATTAATTGATAAAGCATATCTTAAAATGAGATGGGCTATTCATATAATAATTTATACAACGTTATTTTTTTTATCTATCTCTCTTCATCAAAATATTTATTGCATCTCACAGTTCTTTGCCTTTTTTTTTTCTTTTTCATGGTTGAAAATTTGATGTACAAATAGCATTTCTCTTATAAAATAGAAAATTTTAGACATATATTTTTATAATATTCATAAATTGATAAGTATATAAATATATATAATAATTTATCTCTTAATTTTTATCCTGAATAATTTGAGAACATAATATATTTAATAATTTTAAAATTCACTACTACACAAAAGTCAATATTACATATAATATATTAATTATCAAATTTATTAATATAGTATATTTTCTTAAATTTAATAAATGTAATATATTTTTTTTGAACGAATGATTTTTCATATGAATTTATATGGATATTAAAAATTCATTATTAAAAAACAAAATTATTACAAAATTTAATATCTAAATATACATTAAAATTTTTATTATTTTCTAAAATAATTAATTTAGAAAATATGTTTTAAAATAGGAAAAATGGAAAAATAGATAACTAGATTTCAAAAAGTAACTACGTCACTTAGTTTTGTTCTTTTATTATATTAATATAGTATTTGGATGCTTTTCAACTTGTTTTTGTTTGGGATATATAGGTCATTATTCTGTTTATGTCAAGTGTGTGGGTAGTTCAAATTTTGGTTTACAATATATTTTTTTATTTTTTCCGTTCAAGTATTATTAATTTTAGTTTCTTCCTATTTTAAAATTTTCTTTCCATGAGGACTTTTTTAGTTGTGATTTGTGCTTACCTAGTTTATCCATTATTTTTTATATAAATGTTGAATTTGTGTAGGACACTAAATCCTAAAACTTTGGCCTTGTGAGTTAATGTGCTTTGTTTTATATCACTAGTTAGTACTCCTAGTATGTGTTAGTGATTTGTAATTTTGGTATAATTTTAATTCTTATTTTGAAATAGTTTTTTTGCCACGAAATGGTTAGTCTCACAATAGAATTTTAAAACCCTAACGCATAATATATTTTTTCAGTTATGTGTATGTATCCCATTTTGAGATAACTATGTGAGTATGTTGTTGTTTTTCTTTGGAAGGTTGTGATTTAAACATTAGATAATTAGCATTGAGCATATGTGAGTATAGATTTATTGAATGGAAATCTAGGGTTTGCGTTGTGGCAACGCCTGTTGGTATTAGGACTTAACCATCAAGAGACTTTTTCACTAAAGATTAAAACGACGATGGTTAAAGTGTGGGAAAAAGATGGAGAAAGTTTTCACGTTTGAAATAGAAATGAGATATTTTCAAAAATAGAATCTTTACTTGCATTTTGAAAATACTAGGTATTATACATGCACTTACCCTAGTCCAATCACAAGTAGAATCATACGAAAATACTAGGTATATGGAGTACTACACAAACAGACCAAGTAAACAACCACATCTATCAACATATAAGTTTTCACGTGCTTTCACCAAATCAATCACACGGATAGTGATGCATCATTATAAAGTAAACAAAACAATTTACAACTAGAGGAACGAGAACATCCACAATCTCACAACGAGAGTTAGTTGGTTTGTTCTATGAGTATGAAATGCACAATGTCCATGTTGTTCCATTTCCATTCGTTTGATAATTTCATGCTTGTGAATGGGTACCCTTAGCTCTATAGGAGCAACAATTCTTTCGCTACGTGGGTGGGAATGCATTCCATATTGGAATGGCACAACCCTCCCTTAAAGGACTTAAGACAGATTCCCCATACTCAACTCTCCCATTAGAGGGTGAAGGATAATCCTTGATGACAAGAGTGACTTCATGACTTTACCCCTAGGCAACTTAAGACTTGATGACTCAATAGCTTAACCATTTGATGTCTAGATGATTTAGCAATAAGCAACTCCCCTTATAGGGCCAAGAATAAGTTCCTTAAAGGAACATTCAACTTTCTCATAGAGGGCTAAGTGCGCAATTACCCAGAGGATAACATCCATCCACGTGGGACTACAACTCTCCCATAAAAGGGCTGGCTGTATAATGCGTGGACCAATTTGGCATATCATTTATCTTGGTTAGTTATAGAGATGAGATGGATATGATGGAACCACATGAAAATCCTTGCCCCTCTTTTAAGTAAATTTTCTCACCCTTGAAGAATCTAAGTATGAATCTTACAAAAAGTTCTTAAAGTCGGGTTTAGTAAATACAAGGATAGTAAATTAAGGTTTAAAGAGAGTAAAACTAAAATATGAGAATTAGTAAGAAATAGTTTTAGTAATTTAGAAAAGAATCCATGATGATTCTCTTTTGGGAAAATAAATAGTACTTTGTTTAGGGTTTTCTATAAAGTAAATACAGTAAAGCTTATACGAGTGTACATATATAGCCATGCATATGACGTCTTAGAGACTGCTCAATGATGTCTAAAAGCCAAAATCTCATTAAAACCACTTTTCAAAGTTAAAACACTTGAAATCATCAAATCAATTAGTTTGGGTGAGAAAAATCCTAAAAATGGAAAACTCATTGTTTTGGGCTAAGATTTTACAAGGATTTTCTCAAAGTCTCAAAGAATCATTGGGGTTTTTCCTAAAATTTTGCAACCACCAGGGGTGCTTCAGATCTAGTTCTATTTCACAAATGAAAACAGTTTCTCGAAAAATGTGTCCATCAATATGCTCATTTTGAAATTTCATATTAAATTCTCTACTCATACAATTGGAGTAATTTCAACTCCCTTAAAATCCGTAGAGTGTCTAGTTTCTTCAAAAATATAGGGCAAATACCAATGCACCCGAAACAATTTAGAATAAAGCAAGTACATCAACCATACAGATTCAAAGCTCGAGAGGACAGGTTCCACTAGAAATATCGTTAAAATTCACAAAAAGCTCAAAACGAGATGGGACCAGTGCCATTGTGAAAAAGACACATAAAACTATAGTGTTACCAAAGGAAATTTAAAAATAAGACCTGTAGTATTCCCAGTTTAATTTGCACTACAGAGCCAAAACAGGATAGCAGCATTCACCAACACGCACAAACTATTCTCAAGCAATTGTGCATAGTGTATGAATATGTACGATTTAGAGCTTAAACAAGTTACATTTAGTTACTAGTCTAGCATGTCAAAACAGGGGTAGGGTCTATCAAGTTCAAAACTAAGGGTAAACTCACTTAGATCACACACAAATCCATCCAATACATATGTTGTCCAACCAAATCTCATATATAACAGGTTTCAAAGAAAATATTGGTGTAAATTGTAGAAAAAAGATATTTGAGTAAGGTCAATTGGGTTCAATAGCTAAGACATGAAATTTAAATTATACAAAAGAGCTAATTCAGATTCGTTTTGTGCAGGTTATATAACAAAATCAAACAAGGTACTTACACAAGCAATTGTATATCATAATCTTCATCTTAGCATATCAATATAGATGTCAATGGTCAATTTAATTCAAAACGGTAGTGATGGCACTAAGATTCAACATTCAAATAGGGATTTCAAACATTAATTACATCGCTAAAGCATAGGACAATCAGATTCATTAATCATACAATAACACTCACAATCCAAGCATCTCCTTGCTTCGCATTTTTTTTTTCATAGCTTAATCCAAACTTGATTTTCATATGGCTAACACATTTAACACTTAAATAATCATGATTTACTAAGATAAAAGCCATTGGATCATTCTTAAATCAACAAAGACAGATTGCACAAGTAAGTGTAATGGCACACACAAGTCGCAATAGTTGTAATGCACATAATTAGAACATAATAAGACCCATAACATGCTCTTCAAGCAATTCATCCAACTGCTCTAAGCTTGGGTTTGCCTAATCATGAGAGATTAATCTAAATATCTTAATCTCTTTGTACACAAGCATAAAAACATGTTTAAACAAAAAGGGACACCAAGCCATAAACTTATGCATACAAGTCTCAAGTCGACTCGCCAGCACAAAACCCCTAAAAGACGTTAGGAGTGGAGAACTCCTAACTTTCTCTGTGTGCCAACTTACATAATACCCCTCACTCCCACCTTATCTAGAACTTGTAAGGGACCTCCAAGAGTGTTTCGGGCTCTATTTGCTTCCTTGTTGCGTAAAGCCTCTAAACTTTCAATCGGTGTAGATATCTCTACAGTGAACAAAAAAACAATCAGGACCTATAAAATCAAAGAGTATAGTGAGTACTATCGAAAAACTGCTTTACATGTGCATTTCGATGAGCGAAACTTGTAACACCCTCACTTTTACTTAATTAAATGTTTTTCTATTTATTCTATATTTAATTCTGAAAAATCAGAAAAGAATTTCAAAATTCTGATTTTCACAGTTAAACTCAGAATATCAAAAGTTAACTAATCGTGATTTTTAATAATTTTTTCAAGCTATAACCCAGAAAAATTAAAAAATGATAATTTTGTCCTTATTTCTCAATATTAAGAGCTAATATGATAAAAGATTCAATTGACATTAAATTGTCAATTTGAGCTTAAAATCATGTAATATGTATTAAAATATAATTTGAGAATTTTTTGAAATTTCGGCACAAAATGACCAAAATATCCCTAAATGTCAAATAAACCAAACCAATATTGGTTTAACATCTAGAATTGGTGAAAATAATTTTTTAGGACATTTCTAGGTAAAATACATAATTTTAGAATTTCCAAAAAAATTGAGCATTTATTGAATTAAAATAAATTTAATATGAATTTCTAACCTTAAAAATACAAAATATACATATATAATTCGAAATAATTAATAAAAAACTAAAAATTATTTTTAGAAATTTATTTTTATGAAAAATAATACATTTGTTCAAATTTAAATTTAAATTAATTATTTTGATATTGAAAATTAATTTAATCAAGTTTAGGCAATTTGATCGGTACCAGCTAATCTAATTACAGATAAAATTTATATTGAAAAACTTTGGGGACAGCTGGTGGACAGGTTCCAACCTTAACAAGAGGTGATTCACCACCTAATAGGATTATGTGTCCCTAATTTTAAATTAAAAACAAATTAAAATTTGTAATTTTTACATAAATAGCCACCTTCATGGACAGTTTTCAGCACCTCCTCCTTCCTCAAGCTAGATGAAATCTCCATAGCCACCACCTTCCATAACAAAAAAAAAAAAATACATTAAAGCTCTACTAGTCCATCAAGCTTTCATTCTAGGAGTTGTGTACAAACTATTCCTTTCTCTTCAACAACTACACTAGACGTAATAGGGGGAGTGGAGTTGGTTCCAAATTTCAATTACTTTGCATGTTAGTAGGAAAGGTTTTCCCTAAACCTTTTAATATTTAAATTTATTAAGTTTTATGATAATGTTATAATGTTTAATATTAGATTTAAACTTTTATTAAGTTATTATTGCTTAGTTTTAGATAATTATAATATACTTATTAATTAGATATGCTACTCAAATTTAGATAACTATAGTATAATTATTAAGTTGTTATACTGCTCATATTCAAACAATTATAGTAGAATTACTAAGTTGTTAAGCTGCCCAAATTTAGATAAAAAAATCTAGTTGTTATACTAGATAATTAAATTGTCATATTGCCAAATTTTAGTAAAACTTAAATAATCTAGCAACAATAGTAAAACAAATAAGTTAGTAAGTTCATAACATAAAACTAAATAAATATTTTATTTAATGAGCTATGTATGAATTTATTTTTAGAAAACTACTATAGAAATTTCAATGTAAGTTCTCATTGTTCAGGTAAGGTCTAGACTCATTAAGTGACCATCTATAAATTTTTCATAATTTTTAAAAACTTATTTAGTACTTCTAATTGTGCTTTATAAGTGTTTGTGAACATATTGTTCTTAAAAATACTAAATTTCAAAAAATTTATAAAAATTCATGATAAAATTCTAATTATTTTTCTAACCTTAAAATTATTTTTATGAAAATTTTAACCATATTTCTTAATTATCAGTCTTTATTTTAATTTTTATGTCTTCATTTTTATTGAGTTATTAATTATGTATTTTAATATGAATTATGAATTATATAAATGATAGATATGGATCAAATCTCTATAATATAAGGCAAAGATATTAGTAGAAATTGTACTAGTGCTCAAAATTTTGAGACTAGCGTGAACCTTTAGAAATTAATAAATTATTAAGTAATGTAAAGTAAGGAACATGTAGTGACATTACACCCTGTTAGGAAAGCTACAGATTGGTACACTAAGGAATGAACGACAAGTACTAGCGATGTAAATGAGCTAAGCTATTCGTGAACTATTCAAGCTTGATTCGTTAAATGCTCATTCAAGCTCGTTTGTTTAATTAAATAAACAAACTCAAGCTTAAAATTTGGCTCAATTATTTAAATAAACCAAGCTCAAGCTTTACAAGCTCGACATTAATGGCTCGTAAATAGCTCATTTATTTAAATTGATGATTGTGGACTTTACTATCCTTTGTTATTTATATATTCATTATGGAAATATGTAGAATTTTGTTGAGAGCAGTAAATTGATTTTGAAGTTTCTTTTTTGCAATAGTCAAGAAGCTATAAATTTTTTATTTACTAGATTATAAAAATGTAATAGCCTAGAATGTTTGAGTTTCACATGCCACATGTTAAGAACATATTTCTATTTGTAGATTATCATATAGTATTTAAATTTTTAATAAATATTAAACTGATAAGTTAAAAAATATAAGAAATTTTTTCATAAAACAAAAATAATTAAGTTATAAATGAGCTAAACAAGTCAAGCTCAAGCCTTATATTTTTTTAAACAATCTAAGCTTAAGCTTTCAATTAGGCTTGTTTAAATAAATGAGCAAAGCTTGAGTAACTATTTTTTTTTCACAAGCCAAGCTTAAACTTTAAGTGCTTGGCTTGGCATGACTAGTTTACATCCCTAACAGGGACCCATTTGAGGAGGTCTTGGGAGTAGGTATCAAGTGGTGAAAATCTTAATGGCCAAAGTAGCACCCGTGAGCTGAGATATTCATTTGACCAAGCTCGATAACCCTGATAATTGCTCAGCATTCCAGGATTAGTATGAGAGTATACCTCTATAAATGGACGTCCTAACTGATATTTGTTCGTCATTGATGATGAGGACTGTACCATGTGATGGTGTTAAGAAAGGTATATGTACTCCCAGTCCTTCCCAGGTTCTATTAAGAATTATTACTCACTAATAGGAAGTATGGATCCATACCAAGTTAAGGGTAGTTTAGTATAACTTAGAATAAACCCTAGATTCCCGTCAATAATTATGTTTTATTTATGGTATATTTCCTACCATACATATGAAAGTGATTTTAGAATAAATCTCCTAACTCTATTGTCTTTTTTTTATTGTGCATGTTCAATCGTGATCTTTGAAGATAGCGATGTTGGTTCTGTTTAATCTACATATATCATATCCAAATGGAGGAGTATGTGATTATGATCAGGACACAAACATCTTGACCTATACAGGTCTGATGTTTGTGACTTTTCTATCCCCTATTCTTGGGGCTCTAATGTTTGCACTGACATACATGATACCTATTTCCTATACGACTATTCCCCCACTAGAT